>RJWM01024659.1:0-30186 GCA_004363535.1 Dasyprocta punctata | reverse complement strand
TTTTTTTTTTTTCTTTTGTACCGGGGATCAAACTCACAACCTTACACCTGCCAGGCAGGCACTTAGTCCACTGAGCTAAATCCCTGGCCCTATTTTTTGAGATAGGGTCTCACTATGCAGTTCAGGCTGGCCTTGAACTCACTTTGTAGCCCAGGATGGTCTTGAACTTGCAATGATCCTCCTGCCTCAGCCTCTTGAGTGCTGGGATTACAGGCATGCACCACCATGCCCAGCTTGTAGGGCATTTTATATAATGTGGAATCATACAGAATCTGGTCTTTACATCTAACTTCTTTCATTGAGCATAATGTCATTAAAGTTCATTGATACTCTAGCATGAATCAATATCTCATTCCTATTTGTGGCTAGGTAATAGCCTGTTGTGTGGCTGTACCACATTTTTTATTTGTTTGTTGAGTGACGGATATTTGAATTATTTTTGTATTTTGAGTAATGCTATTAGGAAAATTTCTGTGGACATGTTTTCATATCTTTAGGATATAAGCTAGATGTAGAATTTCTGGACCATATTGTAACTGTTTAACTTTTTCGAAAAACCTCCAAATTGTTCCTCACAGCAACTATACTGTTTTATGTCCCCACCAGCAGCGTAGGATATGTTGGTTTCTCCATATCCTTGCTAATAGTTCTTTTCCATCTTTTTTTGGTACTGGCAATTGAACTTAGGACCTGCCAGGCAGGCACCCTGCTGCTGAGCTATATCCCTGCCTCCCCTTTTTATTTTGGCCTTTCCATCCTTTTGGTTATGGTCATCCTTATGAGTGTGTTTCACTTGTGCATTTGTCACAGTGACTGAATCCTTTTTTTTTTTTTTTTTTTTTTTGGTACTGGGGATCGAACTCACAACCTTGCTCTTGCCAGGGGTACTTACATCAGTGAGATAAATTCCGGCCTGTTGGGCATTTCACTAATGACTGATGGAACTGAGCATCTTTTCACATATTTATTGGCATATATGCAGTATATATGCTCTTTTGTTGTGAGACAGGGTCTTGCTCAGTTGCTCAGGCTGTACTCAAACTTGTAACTTTTTTTCGTGTTATCAGGAATCAAACTTGGGACCTTACGCTTGCCAGGCAGGTGCTTAATGCCACTAAGCTATACCCCTGGCTCAAACTTATAACTTTTACACGTAGCTAAATTAGGTAGAAATTAATGTACAGTCAGAGAGGGACTGAGCCCTCAAGGAAGTGAGCACAAAAAAATAAAGACCTCAAAATTATAGCAAGAGGCAAATCGGAAGAAAGCTAGGCCTTAGAATGAAAAAATAGGCCTACATGTCTGCCTGGAGATAAGCAGCAACTTGAAATTATACTATCATTACTGCCATCTGGTCCAGTAAGTCCAGATGGGTGTCAGACGCCCAGTTGGGTGACCAGAGCATCCGGACCCATTCCTTCTTAAAAATGTCTGTTCTTTTCACGCACCCTCACTACGTGACTCATTTCCCTGTTAGGTCAATATTAGGTAAGTGGCTGTACTTGTAATCCCATAGGTTGATTGTAGTTTGACCCATATTGTACTGTGTTGCTGAATTAGTTACCCCTTGTTAGAGTTTTCTGGTGCAGTAGAGAAGCAGAAGGAAAAAGGTGAAAGTGGCCTTTTTATTTGAGGACGCGGAGAGGAGCCCACAACCCGCAGGGGTTTGACTCTCTCCTCTGACCAGATACAGAGAGGCAGAATGTTATATGACCTCTGATCAGAAGTGGCACATGGGGCAGGCATTGATGACATTCGAGGAACTGATTGGAATTTTCTTCTTGCACAAATGGGAAAGTAACTGTCTTAGTTACTTTTCACTCATTGCCAAGACAAAATATCTGACACCCAAAATTAGGGAAGGAAAGGTTTATTCTTACAGTTTCTCGGGAGTTTCAGTCCATATGTAAGTTGGCTCTAATGCAGCGTGGCGGGGCATGGCAGCTGTGAGCAGCAAGGCGTGCTGGCGAGAGAGACAGAGACAGAGAGACAGAGGGAGAGGGAGGGAGGGAGGAAGGGAGGAAGGGAGAGAGAGATAAGAGAGAGAGAGAGAAGCAGAAAACCCACCTTCCCTTACACTGTATGTCAGTTCCACCCTTGGGCGGACACAACGCTCACATTGCCAGACAACAAACCAATAACCAACCAATAACTCAGCCCCATCAAAATTATATGAGGACTTGGGGGTACATAGTCTACCCTATACAGTAACAATTTGGGCTGAAGGGGGAAGAAGGGAGTGGTCGTTGGGGTAGTCGTTCCCGCTTTGGGACCATTGCCATAATTGTACAGTAATTTATGCTAGGGCAAGAACTTTTCACCCCAACAAAGGGTCTCAGTGACCACCCCTTTCAGGACCTCTCCTGGAAATCCAAAAGCTATTCTCTCCTTTTTTCCAATAAAACTCTCCTAACTTCTTCCTTTGGTTTGCAACTTCATTCCTTGATGTTGTGGGACCACGAACTCAGCACATTTGACGTCTAACAGGTCAGGAGTAATACTTTTCCTATGTAGTATCATAGTCTTCATGCCTCAAACTCCCAGAATATTAAGATTACCGGCATGTGCTACCACACCCAGCTCTTATTTATGTAGCTTTGGAGAAATATTTATTCAGATTCCTTGCCCTTTTTAACTGGGCTATTTGGCATTTTCTCATTGCATTGTAAGTTACATGTTGTAGCTACTGGCCCCTGTCCCGCAACCATGTTGCTGTACTGAGGAGCATGGCTACAGGGTCAGGCCAAGCTCTCCAGGGACAGCAAGGCTTAGGTTTCTTCCACATGACAGGAACAACCCACAGAGCATAAGCTCATGGATTCTACCCCACCTTCCTCTGGGAGTGGCTGGGTTGGATTGAGCTCTTCGTTTGGCATTCATTGGCATAGGGGTTGACTCCCTGGCAGTGCTCCAGCCCTGCCTTCCTTCAGGCTTTTCAGGGGTTAATGTTGGGAGCTCTCCTTTTGTCTTTGGAAGGTGAGGGCGACTGCAAGGTGGGGGACTCCATATGCTTTGCATCTCTACTGTAGTGTCCTGAGTTAAGTGACACCTTTGGGCCGGGCGTGGTGGTGCATGCCTGTAATCCCAGCACTCAGGAGGTTGAGGCAGGAGTATTGTTGCAAGTTCAAGACAAACCTGGGCTACAAAGTGAGTTCAAGGCCAGCCTGAACTGCATAGTGAGACCCTATCTCAAAAAGACAAAAAAAAAAAAAAAAAAAAGTAACATCTTTGATTTCCTTTCTTTCACCAGTACTCCCTGAGAAGCCTGTTGAACCGGTTCCTTACAATAGAGATGCCACAGATGTGCCTCAGAAGCTTGCTTCTTCAAAGGCTAGAGGAAGGTAAACACTGGTTGCCCTGAGGATCCAGGGCCATTTTAGTGCAGTGCTCTGCCCCTCTCCTCCACTTCCCACTTGGTATGTACCCACCAGGAATGTCAGGAATTGCCACACCTTCCCTCCACTTCCAGTTATTGAAGGGGTCTGGGAAGATGGAAGGAGAACTGACTTGGAGGTCAGAAGACTTGATATCTAGTCCTACATCTGTGACTTGGGCAAGTCAGCTTCCTTAACTTTAGAATAAGGGAATCAAGTGGTGCCTGCCTGTAACCCTGGCACTCAGGAGGTTGAGGCAAAAGGACAGCTGTAAGTTCAAGGCTAGCCTGGGCTACATAGGGAGTTTGAGGCCAGCTTGCACTATATAGCCAGATACTGCCTTTACCCCCCCGCCCCCTCCCCCCACACACAGACAATAAGGGAACTGGTCCAGATCAGTAATTTTCAAATTATGTTTGTTCTCCCTACAGAAGATGATAAGGGAGGAACTTTGTGATGTTTTACCTTCTTTTTATTTATTTATTTATTTATTTTTGGCACCGGGGATCAAGCTCACAACCTTGCGCCTGCCAGACAGGTGCTTAAGCCACTGAGTCAAACTCCCGGCCCTAGTTTTTTGAGACAGGGTGCACTACGTAGCTCAGGCTGGCCTTGTGCTTGCGTTGTAGCCCAAGCCGGCCTTGGACTCACAATGCTCCTCCTACCTCAACCTCCCAAGTGCTGGGATTAAAGGTGTGCGCCACCACGTTCACCCTCATTTTAGCTAGAGCAGTTACTTCTGTTTCTTACCTTTTAACAGTGATTGACTGATTTTGTTTGTTGTTTGTTTGTTTTGAGACAGAGTCTTGCTGTGTAATGCAGGTTGGCCTTGAACTCACTTATGTAGCCCAGGCTGGCCTCAAACTCACAGTGATCGTTCTGCTTCAGCCTCCTGAGTGCTGGAATTATAGGCTTGTTCCCCCGTGCCTAGCTTACCTAGCTTGAGATAAGGCCTTGGTATGTCATCCAGGCTGGCCTCAGATTTGAAATCTTCCTGGCTTAGTCTGCAAAGTCAGTTCTTAAAAGCAAAGCACTACCCACTGGATGCCATATGGACTCAAAGCTAAGAATATAGGCCACTGTGACTTGCTAAAATTTATTTATTTTGCAGTACTGGCGTTGAACCCAGGGTCTTCATGCTGAACTACCTATCTGTCTATCTATCTGTCTATCTATCTGTCTATTTTGAGATGTGTCACTAAATTACCCAGGTGGAATTCAAACTTGTGATCTGCCTGCCTCAGCCTCCCACATTACTAAGATAAGCATGTGTCACTGCTCCAACTAACAGCTTGTTTTTAAAAGGGCTCTACTGCTTTATAGAAGTACAAGATCACTGTACTAATCAGCCTGTGAAATTCTTTTTAGCGTATCTGTCTTCCTGAAGAAGTGCCACCAAGTTCCTTTCAATCCTCTAAGCCACTATTTTTTAATAGTGGTGGTGCTGAGATGGAACTCAGGGCCTCCCACATGCTAAATATGTCCTCTACCACTGAGCTACACCCCTAGCCCCTTAGTCTTCATTTTTTAGGGTCAACTAGTGGTCTCAGCATGAGGATTGGTCCCTATTCTACCCCTTTACAGGTCCTTCCAGGAGGATGAAGACTTTAACACTCTGGGAGGCTTGGCAGCAGCTGATGCTGAGGTGAGTCTGACCCATTTCCCAATTCTCAGCTTTTGGATTTAACCTCAGGAAAAGCAAGATTGCTGTGGTGGCCAACAAGCTGCTCACAGAAGTGCTTAGAAGGCTGCAAAGTCTTTTAGTTCTTAAAGCAAAGCAATACCTAAGAAATGCCATATGGACGCAAAGCAGCATCTGTCTCCTTTTCCCCAGAATGATGAACTAGACAGTAGAACTCATGAAACTTTGGGGTTTGTATATTGTCCCTTCCCATGCAAAATTCCACACCTTCTGCTCACATAACTGGAAAGTAGCCTAACACGGGTTCTGTGATGAAAGTCATCTCTGCATTTGGGAGGGACAGAAAGTAGCAGAGCTTTCTGGGTTTCCATAACTGGGTGGGTTTGACTTCACACAACAGCTAAGCCCAGGGTGGGGATGGGGAGGAGCCCCATTTATGCCCCATTGGCCAAACTCTGCCCCTGCTGGCCACGTGCTCTTACAGAAGCAAGGTGATAAGGGGCTGGAGCCGTGAGTGATACTGGGCCTAGACTAACATGCCTCTCATCTCTCTCATCTGTGTCCTCGCCTCCTGTGGACTTAGGTTTCTGACATCTCAGATCCAGACCCACAGGCCTTGCTACAGGCCATAAAGGTAGGGAAAGAGCTTTGCAATCCTCAGGGCTGGGGCTGGGTGAACTGTTTAGGTTTTTATTAAGACTTCATCTTCCTGTAATTCTTCCCTTGCAGCTTGGGTTTCTGAGCTCTTTCTATTATGGGCACAGAGCTCACCCTGAGCTGTTTCCCTTCTACCCGCTCTGGGTATAAATCTTTTTCCCTGCTACCTGGAAATAGAAAGTCTGTGCCATGGCCCTCTGGTGAAATGGGACCAGTCCCCTCCTAGTGAATCACCCATTTTGAATTCACCCCTCTACCCCTGCCACCACCACCTAAGGGGACAGAATGAGGCATCTTCCCTTCATAGCTCCAGATTCAGCTTCTTTTTTTTTTGTGGCACCGGGGATCGAGCTCACAACCTCGCGCCTGCCTGACAGGCATGTAAGCTGCTGAGCCAAACTCCCGGCCCTGGTTTTTTGAGGCAGGGTCGTACTGTGTAGCTCAGGCCGGCCTTGCACTCGCGTTGTAGCCCAAGCTGGCCTCGAACTCACAACGCTCCGCTTACCTCAGCCTCCCGAGTGCTGGGATTAAAAGCGTGCGCCACCACGCCCAGCTCAGATTCAGCTTCTTTAACCTCAGCCCGAAATCTTTTTCCCTATGGCCACCCAGCCATGACCCCAGGCATGCACGACCCATAATTACTTTGACTCAATTTTGGAAGCCAATTTCGCGTCTCTTATTCTAGAATCACGAGCCAAGCCCAGGCTTCCCTCAGACTCACAGTGGTCCTCCTGCCTCTGCTTCCCGAGTGCTGGAATTACCACCGCATCTGACTCCCAGCCCACTCTGTTTACTCTTGGTTCCATTTTCATTCCCAACTCACCATTTTTCTCAATTTCCTTTGTTCTCTCACAATTCTCTCCCGGGTGTCTGTGCAGCTGGACATCCTCCTTTCCTCTGTAGGGTCATCTTCACATTACCATAATGAGGGAGCTGACATGTCAAGAGAAAATGTTTATTGAGCTCACAGTGTTAGAGGTTCACGGCCCAAGATGAGGTTGTCGTGGGGACTGCTTTGGTCTCTGGGAAGGCGGCAGATGGTGCCGCAATCTGGCCTCTGTTTTCCCTTGCGGAGGGAGGCAGATGGTAGCACATCATGGCAGAAGCATATAGAGAAGCACACGGTTACATCCTCAACCAAAGCAGAGAAAGGAAATGGGTGCAGTCACACAGCTCCTTTCAAGGGCAGGTCCTGTGGGGAACTAAGGCCCCACAGACTCTGCCTCCCAGTACCACCCTGGGGCCAAGCCTTTTCATATGGACAGTGGGGGACCCTGGCTCCTTCCCAGACATGACGCTCCGTCCTTCTGCTGTCCTAGGATCTGGACGACATGGATGCCGATCTTCTGGGTCTGAGGAAGTCTCCAGCCTCTGACAGAAGAGCAGCCAAGGGTTCTGGGAAGGAAGCACTGCCTCATAATCCCAAACCTGCTGGCAAGTTAGCAGCCAGTGAGAAAGGTGAGTGGAGGAGAGCTCCTCAGGTCCCTGAGGGAGGCTTCGGGATCACAGAAGCTGCTTAGAAAGAAAAGATGTTCATTGTGGACAGTTGCTGGAGGAGCTTTTTGAGTTAAAATGGAAATTTGGGCTGGTGGGCTTGTAGTTCAGTGGTAGAGTACTCATCTAGAATGCATGAAGCCCTAGAGCACAAAAACAACCACAATAATAGTTTTTAAAAAGGAAAATTGGGTGGTAGCCATACTTGTTTGGAGTGATTCAGACAGCGGGGCAGGAGTAGCTCCCGCCAAGTTTCCCTGTTGGAAGCATGGGCAAAAACTGGCAGGTAGGGGCCCTCCATGGTTGTGCCCACATCCTTGAGCCTCAGCTTTCTAGAATGAAGTCCTTACTATCCCAGGGGCCACAGTCCAAGGTGTAGAGAAGGAGCTTAGACCAGGGAAGACCCAGGCCTAGGCTGCTTTCTCTGTTCTTCCTGCAGGGGACACCAGTCCCACCAGAAAGCCATCTCCCTCTCCCAGCAGTTTTGGGCATCAGTACAGGAGGTTTACTTTCGAAGGTACCAGAGACTGTCCAGTGCTGCTTCTGGAACACTCCATTTGTCTGTTTGTTTACTT
This sequence comes from Dasyprocta punctata, assembly GCA_004363535.1. Lineage (NCBI taxonomy): Eukaryota > Metazoa > Chordata > Mammalia > Rodentia > Dasyproctidae > Dasyprocta > Dasyprocta punctata. The sequence continues at coordinate 22,444 of RJWM01024659.1, read as the reverse complement.
GTTTGTGGTACTACACATTGAACCAAGGAGCTTTGCACTAAACTGCATCCCCAGCCCTTTTATTTTGAGACAGGGTCTTGCTAAGTCACTAAGTTACCCAGGCTGGGCTCAAATGGAGACGGACACTGATTTGATAGTGGCCTTCCCTGCCTGTCTGGGGCCAAGTTATTTTGTGTATCAAAGGAGGAACAGAGAGCTTCTGTCTCAGTTTAGTTCCTCATGAATTCTGCAAGGGACTAGTTGTGCTATATTGAGGAACCTAAAGTATAGGGAGAGATCCCTTTCCCTTCACAATGCACGAATGTTTTCTTCTCTTCTGACACCTCAGGGATGTTTCCAGGAGCCCATGGGGCCAGCAGAGTCAGAAGGCCCTTGGGTTCACCCCGCTCTCTCTCCCCATGCCCAGCCTCAGCTCTGTGTCCCAGCACCCCTGCCACAGGCCCTTCCCTGTGTGTGCTGAGGAGCTTATTTATGCTCGAGTGATAACTGCCATAACTTTGGGCCTGTTTTCCCAAACAAAGTGCCACAGTCTGACTTCTGCTTTCCCTTCTGGTGGTGAGACTTGAAAGACCCATTAGCAGGACTTCTCTCTGATGATGAGGAAGGAATTGCCAAGAAGCCGCTGTTGACTGAGAGTAAAACCTCTTCCAATAAGAACCCCAACACAGTGAGAGATCCAGGTAGGGTAGGGGGACTTTTTGGTTTTTTGTACTGGGAATCGAACTCAGGACCTTGTGCTTGCCAGGCAAGCACTTGTGCCGCTGAGAAGGTAGGGGGACTTATTTCTCATCCTGGGAGTGACTGTGGACGACATACAAGCTCACTGGCTGGAGTCATGGCTGGGCAAAACCACAGGTCTTAGGTTTAGGACCAAGAGATTATAAGTCTCTGGGAACTGAGAGGTGGGTGCATGGGCCTGGGAGTGGGGTAGGGGCCTAGAGTCCCAAGGGCAGACCTATGCCCACTGCCCCACCAGAAGCTCATGGTTGCAGAGAGACCCTACCCCAGCCCATTCAGTCATAGTGGAGGGTAGGAAGGCCTTGGGCATAGGGCTTTGGTTCTATCTTTTAGGTCCTTCTATTCCTCTGACTCCTGGGGATACCCCCATCCGAAAGAAAGACGAATTGCTATTTGATGATGGGGATGACATCATGGCCACCCTGGGCTTTGGAGACAGCCCCACCGCAGAGAGGAGGCAGATGGGAGACCAGTAAGGATCTGCATGGGTAGGGAGTCTCTGGCCGGGCTGCTGTCTTAGGTCCAGGGAAAAATTCAAGGGTGGGGACGGGAGGGGCCACTGGGAGCCCTTTGTAATCACACGTTTCTTCCCCACTTCCCATCCTGCAGGGAAGGGCCCCGCTCTGCTCGCTCCAAGCTGGATGAGCTTCTGGGTCGAGGCACAGCCACCAAACTCCAGGCTCCCCCGGGAACTGGGGAACACAGGGAGTTCAAGCTAGACAGGAAGTTCCAGAGGTCACAGGGTGAGAAAGCCTTGGGGAAAGGATGGTCCAGGAAGGAGGGCGGGCAGGGGGAGGGGCTCTCGCCCAGGTCTTTACAACAGATAACAAGAAATAACTTCATATCATGGTGCACACGTTACTAAATACATCTGTAACTGCAACAGAGGTGCCGTGAGATCTCTCACCCTTCCCCCACCCAGCACCTGCTTGCTCTGTGTAGATGCTATTTAATGTATGAGTACACTTGTTGCCACTTGTCAAGTTTGTGTAGTTTATTTTCCCAGCACTGAGAATTGAACCCAGAGCCTTTGCATTGAGAGGACATCCCCAGGTCTTTTTCTTTCTTTCTTTTTTTTTTTTTTTTTTTTTGTATTTTGAGGCAGGATCTAGATAAATTGCTAAGTTGCCTAAGCTTTCTGTCTTCCTGCCTCAGCCTCCTGAAGTCCTGAGATTACAGCCATGCTCCACCATGCCCAGCTCCGTGTAGTTTCTCTCTTTTTTTTTTGGCACCGGAGATTGAAATCACAACCTCATGCCTGCCAGACAGGCACTTAAGTCACTGAGCCAGACTCCCGGCCCTGGTTTTTTGAGGCAGGGTCGCACTGTGTAGCTCAGGCTGGCCTTGCACTCGCGTTGTAGCCCAAGTAGGCCTCGAACTCACAACGATCCTCCTACCTCAGCCTCCGGAGTGCTGGGATTAAAGGCATGCGCCACCACGCCCAGCTTCGGTGTAGTTTCTTGACCCTCTGGTCACAGTTTGGAAACACACTTCTGGACCAGTATTTCTCAAAGCATTGCTCCACCCGCCATGTGTTAAGATTTGTTCTGTGACACACAGCCCCTGGGCTTGACTTTAAAGGGGGCAAACCCTGGCCAGTACGTTTTCCCGGCTGATGCTGTGTAGCCACAGTGCTTCCTTAGGGCAGCCCTGCCTTAGCTTGTCTCCCATGTCAGCTGCTGGTTCAGCATCTCTAGGCAGAATCCTGCAGGCGCCAAAGTTGGGCTTCCCAGGGCTGCGGACGCACCCAGTGACAGAGCACTTGCCTAGCATGTGCCAGGCCCTTGGTTCCATCCCTGGCACTGCCAACAAATGAAAAGTTTGGCTTCCCTTGTGCTAGATTCTAGAACACAGTCACAGGCTCCTTAATTTTCAGACAAAGAAGACACCTTCGACGAAGGTGACGAAGTCCTCACCTTTGGGGCCTACCAGCCCACCCTGGGCTCCTCCGAGGGCCGGCAGTCCCGCCGACAGTCTGTCAGGTGAGCCGGGACTACAGGGAGCTAGGCCTTCAGGACGGACTGGCCACTGGGAGGATAGGTCCCCACAGCCCGTTGTGGGCCTCACAGCACTAGGCTGTGAGCACTGCAGGAGAGGGAGGCTCCCAGGAGTCCAGGCTCCCATAAGACCCTGACACCAGATTCTGCCCCAACTAGCAGCCCCGAGTTCCCACTGGGGACTGCTCTGGGGTAAAGGGCAAGATGGCCTCCTCTTCCTGGAGCCTCCTGAAAGCCATAAGACCGTGCTGTCACTTGGTCTCAGGAGTTAGTGAATCCATGAACCTGTGGCAGTGGCAAATTCAGTCTGTTCCCCATGAGGCTGCTGGTGGACCTGCTCAGGCAGTCCTGACCCTGTGCGCCTCCCAGTTTGCAACAAAAGTCAGTGATGAAAGCTAGGCGTGGTGGCGCACGCCTTTAATCCCAGCACTCGGGAGGCTGAGGCAGGAGGATCGTTGTCAGTTCGAGACTAGCCTGGGCTACAAAGTGAGTTCAAGGCCAGCCTGAACTGCATAGTGAGACCCTATCTCAAAAAATAGGGCCAGGGATTTAGCTCAGTGGCTTAAGTGCCTGCCTGGCAGGTTCGAGGTTGTGAGTTCAATCCCCAATACCAAAAAAAAAGGTCAGTGATGAAATTTTCTGAATTTGGAGTTTTTCTCCTAGCATGTGGTTTGAACTGTATCTTGAGGTGATTCCAGCTTAGGGAAGTTGTTTGTTTGTTTTTTTATACATTTTTTAACATGATGATCTAATTTTATGTATTTATTTTTGTGGGTACCAGGAATCAAACTCAGAGCCTCGCACTTGCCAGGCAGATGCTGCACTACTGAGCTGTATCTCTGGCCTCTGTTTGTTTATTTTGAGACAAGAGTCTTGCTATGCAGTTCAGGTTGACCTTGAACTCAGTATATAGCTGAGTTTGGCCTTGAGCTTGTGGTGATTCTCCTGCCTCAGCCTTCCAAGTGCTGGGGTTATAGTCATGTGCCACCACACCTGGCTGTCTTTGTTTTTACATTTTTGAGACAGGGTCTCACTGTGTAATCCAGGCTAGTTTTGAGCTCACTTATGTGGCCCAGACTGGCCTTGAACTCACATCAGTCCTCACCTCAGCCTCCCAAGGTGCTGGGATTACAGGTGTGCGCCACCACGCTCGGCCCAGGGAAAAGTTGTAAGAACATGCAAATAACTACCTGCTTCACCCATGATCAGCAGTGGTCAGCACTGAGCACATTAGCTGTGACGGCCTCTCTTTCCATCTAAATACTTCTCTTCTACATAGATTTTTCTAGAACATTCTTTTTTAGAAGTTGGTGCTGGATTGAAACCAAGGCCTGTCTTCAGTGGCCAAGCACACACTGAACCACTGAGCAGCATCCTCTGCCCCTTTGATCCCAGAACCTAAACCTAGGAGCCTCCAGCCATGGCTGATAGCCTCCATGGGAAGTGGTTGTATATATGAGCTGGTAGAGCCAGGTGTAGTGGCGCACGCCTTTAATCGCCTTTAATCCCAACACTCAGGAGGCTGAGGTAGGAGGAGCATTGTGAGTTCGAGGCCAGCTTGGGCTACAACGTGAGCGCAAGGCCGGCCTGAGCTACACAGTGCGACCCTGCCTTGAAAAACCAGGGCCAGGAGTTTGGCTCAGCAGCTTACGCGCCTGCCTGACAGGTACGAGGTTGTGAGTTCAATCCCTGGTGCCGCAAATAAATAAATAAATAAATGAGCTGGTAACAAAGCAGGCTTTGTGGGAATCCTGAACACCACTTGATCTGACTGATGTTCTCTGGACCCATAAGCCCGTGGTTGTGATTTGACCCTCTTCTCTATAGGCAGAGTCACCCCTGGTTTCTGTGATAGCAATCAAAATGCCTGTATTTCAATGTGTTCTATAGGTAGGACACCACCTGCCACTGCCCTTTTACCTGACCTGGTCTGGGAGCCACTGCCCGTTGGGCCTCAGGCTGACCATGCAGTCCGTGGGCATCACAGCCTCCTGGCTGTGTGCCTCACAGTCCCTCCAGCGCAGAGGGAAAGGCTGGCAGGGAGCTGTTGGGGCAGCTGCCTCCCCTACCTCAACCTTTCTTTGTCTTGAAGCAGGTTCTCAGCAGAAGGTAGCTCAGACCCCAAGGGAGAACTGGGCTCCAAATGGAGCCCTCCGGCAGCTTCTAGCCCCATCCACCCCAGAAAAGGAGGAGCTGAGTGGTTGGGCCTCAAGGATGAAGACTTGGACCTGCTGCCTCCCTGTCTCACCCAAGAGGCGCAAGGAGGAGACTTGGCAATGTCTACACCGTCCATTCCCCGTCCTGTGAGCCAGCACTCGACCCCGTGCCTGCATTCTGACCCTCCTCAGCTGTCCTCCTCAGGGACAAAGCTACCAGCTGAGGGTGCCATGTCCCCTGTCAAATCCAGCCAAGCTGCCAAGCCGGGAGCATCCAAAGAGAAAGAGGAGGAGGAGGACTGGCTGAGCCATGTCTTATCTCAGAAGAAGTCCCAAGGTCTGGCCAGAGAGGAGTGCACTGGGGCCCGGAAGACCCTGAGCCCAGGGGGCACTGCAGGCTCTGCCCCTTCTGGCAGGTATGGGCGTGGCTGCCATGCATAGTGGGGAGAAGTGGGCAGGGACCGTGAGCTTTGCTTCCCTTCCTCTTGAGCACAGCAGGGAAAAGACAGGGGGACCCTGAGGTGGCAGGCTCTGCTGTCCCCTGCTTTCGAGCTGGGGCCCTGTCCGCAGAGCCCTCAGGCTCACAAAGAAACCCAGTGGGCACATTGGTGTTTCCATTGACCCAAGCTAGAATGACTAAAGTATGTGTGAGCTGAGATTCCCATGTGCTTCTGGGGATGTTTGAGAAGACACAGTGGCTGAGGGTCAGCTCCTGGGAGCCGCACAGTGGCAGTTCAGTGGACCTCTAAGGGCAGGAACACAGGCGAAAGGGACCAGCTAAAGGGGTCGGCAAGGCCGAGGGTCCAGAGGAAGTAGTGAACCGCTCTGCAGTCAGCTGAGGGGAGGAGACTTGATGGGTTTGTGAGCCCAGGAACATCCACATGTCCTGGGGTTGGTGTGGTGGGAGGTTGACTTTGACTTGAAGCCAAGGGAAAAGCTAGGACCCAAACTGAAAAGACTGCAAAGGGAGGTGGAAATTACAGAAAAGAGAGTGGATCAAAGGTGGATTCCCTGGGGGGCAGTTGAAGAGAGCAGCAGTGCAAGACTGAGCAAAGCCAAGTGGACCCAGACAAGACCTTGAACTCAAACTCCTCTGTGTGTGACATACCTCTTGTCATTCTGTGGACAGGGTCCAGTCACATGTCACAGTGGACACGGAGGTGGGAATAGGTCCTGCAAGGGAAGGGTAGCCATAGGCCCTGAGAGCTCAGACTTGGGAGAATTCCCCAAGAAGGTGGAGGGAACAGCAGGGCCAAGGGAAGCCCCAGGAAGAAGAAAGAGGAACCCTGCGAGCTCCCCCTGTGAGCTTGTCTAGGGCCATCTTCAACCTAATCTGGGCCTCCTGTGGCCTTCATCTTTAACGTGGACTGTCCTTAGCCAACCCATCGCCAGCATTCAGGGGCCTGAGCAGGCAGCTGCTGGAGGGACCTTAGGAGGCGCAACAGCACAAGAAGGACTGGCCACCAGGCCTGACGTGGCAAGGTATGTGTGCACCCAGGGCCGAGAGAATGCGTGGGGGCTGGGCCGCCCAGGCTTCCACTCCTAGAGGTAGACAACACCGAATTGCTGACTGGCTTTATATTTGATATCTCTGCCAGGCCCGCTGATGACAGAGCTCTTGGAGGCTGTGTCCCCTTTACCAGCCGGGTCCTGCACTTCTAGTAAACCATTGGCTGCTCAGCTTTTTCACCCAATCATTTAAACCTAAAATTTCCCTTTCCGCCTGGTGCAACCACTCCTGTTCTGTCTACATTCTACACAGAAAGCTGTTCAACTTGCTGCCCTGTCCCTTTGTCCCCAGGTCCTCCACAAGTTACAGCCAGGCTGCTGTGGCCCTCTCTGCAGGTGACCTAAAGAAGAGAACAGCCTCTGGAGACCCTTTCTACACTGGTTCGTTTTCTGCTTTGTTTGGGGCTTAACCCTGGCTGAGAAAGTGGTACCTAGAGCCCCTCTGGGGCCTGTATTGGTCAGCTTTTCGTCACTGTGACCAAACACTTGAGGAAAAAAACTTAAAAGAAGGAAGCTTATATGGCTCACAGGTTCAGAGGTTTCAGTCCATGGTGAGCAGCACATCATGGTGGGCGGCGCACGCTAAAGCAGAGCAGCTCACCTCGTGGCATGCAGGAGGCAGAGAAAGGAGAGACAGATCTGCTCCTGTCAGCGTGAGCAGGCTTCCCCCTACTCGGCCCCATCGGTGCCCCACCCTGCTGGATGGTGCTGCTGCCCACACTCAGGACAGGTTTCCCAGTCAGTACCATCCCATCTCTGAAAATACCTTCACAGCCACACCCAGCAGTGTGCAGTACTCACTTTCTAGGTGCTCCTTAATCCAGTCAAGTTTACAGCCAAAGTTAACATCACAGGGCCTTGGAAGATGAGCTCCCAGATACACACAGGCCCAGAGCCTGGGGCTCACCTGGGCTTCCTCTCATTTCTGTGCTTCTCTGCTGTTGACTTTTCAGAGCCTGCAACACGTTTCCCAAGCTCCCAGGAACCCACAGGGCTCCCTGTGCCTGTCCAGGTAGGGAGGGGGACAAATAAGAGTAGGTCTTGGCCCCAGGGAACGACTCTTCTCGCTCAGAGGCAGCTCCAGAGTTGGACATGATAACCTGCCAGGGAGAGTGTGTCAGACATGTGCGATGTGACGGCAGCCAGCTTACTCTAGGGTCTCCCATCCATGCCCTCCTGAAGTTTTAGCCTCATGACTTTCAGGTAGAGTGGGTGTGACCCTGCCAGCTTCAGCAGGGTTTTGGAAGTGGCAGCTAGGAGGGGCAGTTGGGAATGCTCCAGACTGCAGGTGTCCTGCTATTCCATCTGGAAAGCCTCCCCCATCCCTGCCCTCCTGCCACAGCCTCTCCAGTTCTGTCCCCTGTGTAACCTGAGCCCTGGAAGAGTGGCACTCAGGATCATGTCCCTGGGCAATGGTGGGTGAAGGCCAGCTCAGGGAACCAGCTTATTTTCAACATGTGGCCTTTAGGCCTCACAGAAAGGCCAATGTCAGAAGCTTTTGTCTCCAGAGCTGGAGGCCCCACTGGGGAAGATGTTATGGTGGGAGGGGGCGGAGGTGAGGACAACTCACTTTCGTGACCAGAGCTTAAAGTGAAGGTACTGCTGCTTGTGCTCAGTTGGTCTGGCCCCTCTGTCTGCAGCCACAGATAAGGGGCAAGGCCAAGCAATCCCATGAGCAGGGAGCCAGGAAATAGCCAAGTTCAGTTACATCCTGCCCTGGAATGGCTCTTGTCTTCTCCCGTAGTCTCTGGTCTCAGAGTCTGTGGTGCAAAGTCTGCTGCCAAGCCCAGGATACCAGAAGCCATTCCTGGCAGCCCAAGCACAGCTTCAGAGTGACACTGACCGCCTGCAGGCTGAGCTGCTGCAGAGCCAGGCCCAGCTGGCAGAGCTGGAGGCCCAGGTGAGGGCCTCGGGGCACCTGGCAGTGGAGGCTGGGGATAGTGGGCAGGTGTCACTCTTAAGCGGAAGTTTCACCAGGAAGGAAGCAGGATGAGGCACAGAACAGAGGGAGCACAGATTCGGAGAGGCCCTGCACCTGAGCTACACTGCATCTCCTGCTGTCCCCTAGGTGCGGAAGCTGGAGCTGGAGCGGGCCCAGCACAGGATGTTGCTCAAGAGTTTGCAGCAACAGCACCAGGCAGACCTGGAGCTCATTGAGAATGCGCACAGGTACCCACCCTCGTCTTGCTCATGAGCTGCCCCAGGGCTGGCTTGGATCTCCCCTGGGCTGTAAGACCACACTGATGTGCTCTAGGAGATCCTTCAGGGTGGCGTTCTTTCAGCAGAAGCCGCATCAAGGTGCTAGAGACATCATACCAGCAGCGGGAGGAGCGGCTCCGAAGAGAGAATGAGGAACTGTCAGCTCAGTATCTGTCACACTGCCGTGAGGCTGAGCAAACCCGCACTGAGCTCACAGCCCAGCACCAGCGCCAGTTGGCAGCGGCTGGACAGGAAAAAGACAAGGATATGGAGCGACTCCGGGAGCTGCAGCGGTGAGAACAGACTCGGGTGGTGGGAGGGGAACAGCTGTCAAGGATCAGTCAAAGGAGAACAGTGCCCGTGAAACCCAGGCTCTGGCTCTACAGCCTTAGCACAGGGCTCCAACTGTTTCCTCGGCCCACGAGGTGAAGACCAAGGACTGACCCCACTGAACCATTTTCCCCCTACTACAGCAGGAGGTGGCTTATCCAGAGCTCAGGGGATCCCTCGCCATCTGGGCAGAGCATGGTAACAGCAAGAAAGCACCCCAGGGCCCAGCCAGACATAAGTTAATGCACTTTCCTGCTGACCCAGTGGAGGCTGTCGACTAGCTCCACCTGGGAGAAGAGTGTCTGCTGTGCTAGTGTGTTGATAAGGTTACTTTCTAGGTGAGAGTGAATCCGAAGATACCTGTAGTCACTGAGGATAGAGAAGGCTTTTTAAGACTACCCAAATGGCCAGACAAAAAGGATTATCCACACAGTTCTTTTCTTTTGTTTTTTGGAGGGGTTCTTTGTTTTTGTTTTTTCTTTGTTTGTTTTGCTTTTTGGTACCACGGATCAAACTCATGACCTTGCACTTATCAGGCAAGCACTTGAGCTGCTAAGCTAAATCCCCGGCCCTGTTTTTGTGTTTTGAGATAGGGTCTCACTATGTAGTTCAGGCTGGCCTTGAACTTACTATGTAGCCCAGGCTGGGCTCAAACTCATGGCAGTCCTCCTTCCTCAGCCTCCCAAGTGCTGGGATTACAGGGGTGCAGCACCATGCCTGGCACACCCAGCTTTCCTGTTTTCTGTGAAAAGTGCTCTTTGCTGAATAATAGGAGGAATCTCTTGGTGTGTGTGGCATTGAGACACTGAACAAGATAAGGCAGGGGATCCAGGGAAACTAAGACAGTGCCTGGGGAGGTGGAAGAGGAGGCAGAGGGACCACTTGGAGGGTTGTACCTTCCACAAAGGGATGCCATGGTGTTCTCTGCACCATCTGTCCGTGTGGCCTTGCTCAGAAATGGCTCTGGGCCTCTCCCACCGCCTCCCGTCAGGGTCTCCATCCTGGAGATGCGCAAGGACCATGAGGAGCAGCTGCAGCGGCTGAAGCTGCTGAAGGACCAAGAGATCGATGCTGTCACCAGTGCCACCTCCTACACACGGTTTGTGTGCCACACAACCCTGCCACCCAAGGGCCCAGGCCTGGATATCCCCAGGATGAGGTGTCCCAATCCTCTTCCAGGTCCCTTAATGGCATCATTGAGCAGATGGAGAAGTTCTCCGGCAGCCTGAGTGAGCTGGCCTCCCGCGTGGAAGCCTCGCACCTCACTACCTCGCAGGAGCGGGAGTTGGGCATCCGGCAGCGGGATGAGCAGCTGCGAGGTACACCCCATTGCTGTAACCGGGCCCCCTTGGTGGGAAGGAGGGCGCGATGTTGAGTGCCCTGTGGCCATCCCAGTCCTGCAAGAGCGGCTGGGCCGGCAGCAGCGTGACATGGAGGAGGAGCGCGGCCGGCTCCAGGAGGTCATCGGGAAGATGGAGGCACGCCTGAGCGAGCAGAGCCGGCTCCTGGAGCAGGTGAGCATCCTCCTGCACAGGCCTCTGCCCCAGAGCACAACCCCAGGGCTCTGCCCTTCCCTGCGCTGCCCCTTCATCCAGTCAGTGTCCTGCTGTCCCTTCCCGCCTCTGCATCTTCCACCCCTGCCTGACCTCAGCACTACCCGCCTGAGCACACAGCACTGCCCAGGTGGGCCCCCATCGCCTGCTCTTTGGTCCCTGGCCACCCGGCTGCTCTCCATAATCTTCCCACCATCAGCTGCGCTTCCTGTTCTCCTTTCTCCAGTCTGATATCAGCTGGTGCCTGTGACATCAGGACAGACACTGCACTAAATGTCATGTAACCTCCATAACTGTGACACATGACACATGTGTTTAACTTCTTATATATCATTCATACATAAGAACCTTATTTTATATTGTGTTTTTGGGGTTTTGTTTGTTTGTTTGTTTGGTAATGGGGATCAAACTCACAACCTCGCACTTGCCAGGCAGGCACTTGTGCTGCTGACCTATATCCCAGGGCAAGCCTTATTTTAAGAAGAGTAACATTTTCTTCCCTTTCCTATTAAGTTATAATAATACATTGCATTAAAAAAATTAAAATATAGGAAACAATAAAATTAAAATTACCGCTAGGCAGAGATATCCATGGATGATAACATCCTGTGGCCATTCCAACCTAGATACATATGCTTTTATATCATGACCATATCTGCATCCTCTTTATCTAGAGCTGTCAATCACCTCTTCAGGCCAGGCACAGTTAGTTTCCTGCTTCATGTCTGCATGTACCCTGAGCCCTGAGCGCAGTCGTAATTCTACTCCTCTGCTCCTCTGCTCGGCTGATGGGTGGCAGGCAGCAGAGCCCCTGAGCTGCTGCTTTAGGTCGGGATGTTGCTGTTCTTTGCCCTAGCCATGGTGTGGTTGGAGACCTGAGGCAGGGCCTGGGCCCCGGCTGGGCCTCTCAGGCACCTCCCACTTTGTTCCTCTTAGGGAAGGAGGCAAAAGGAGATAAAAGATGTAGCTAGGTTTGCACAGTGCCTTGAGGACAAACCAGGCCTGTGCTAGCATCAGGGGCTGGCCCTCAGCCCTGCCATGGGCCCTGTAGGAACGCTGGCGAGTGAACGCTGAGCAGTCCAAGGCGGAGTCCATGCAGCGTGCCCTGGAGGAGCAGAGGAGGGTGATGGTCCAGCAGATCGCCATGGAGAGGGAGGAGCTGGAGAGGGCCAAGGTGAGTCCAGCCCCACACACCACTGCGGACCCCACCACGGTGCCCAGGGACACGCACACCATGCACCTGCCCTTGCATCCAGAGCGCCTTGCTGGAGGAGCAGAAGTCAGTCATGCGTAAATGTGGGGAGGAGCGGCAGCGCCTGGCCGTGGAGTGGGCAGAGTTCTCTACGCAGCAGAAGCTGAGTAAAGAGCGGGCCGAGCGTGAGATGGAGCGGGCACTGCAGGTGGACACCCAGCGAGAGGGCACCATCATCAGCCTGGCCAAGGTAGGGCCCAGTGCCTCCACGACAGCCCTAGTTTTCCTGGGTGCATCAGCTTCCAGGCCTAGAAATTTCAGTGGTACCTCGGATCACAAACTCCATTCTCTCCATGATTCTGGTTGCAAACCAAACTGGACAAGAACTGAATCAAATTCCTCCATAAAGTTAGCGTTGAACCTAACCACTGAATTTGATTCAGTACCCGTCCAACTTGGTTTGCCAACAGAACTGTAGAAAAAATCAAGGTCATTGCAATAAAAATACAGGAACCAGCTGGGCATGGTGGCACAACCTGTAATGCCAGCTACTCATGAAGTTAAAGTATAAGGTTCTCAAATTCATTGGCCAGCTGGGCCACATAATGGGACCCCATGTCAAAAATAAAAAACATGGAACTGGGGGTTTAGCTAAGTGGCACAAGCACCTGCCTGGCAAGTGCAAGGTCTTGAGTTCAATCCCCAGTATCAAAAAATAAAATAAAAAACACCAGGAGTGCTTACCTAGCATGCTTGAGGTCCTGGGCTCAATCTTCAGTACCCAAAGAGAATTAAAACAGTAGTTACCACATTGACAATAACTTCTTTGCATTGTCCAAGGCACTTTATGCACATTACCCTCAGTCTACATTGGTTCTCATAACAGACATTTTTGGTTTGGTTTGGTTTGGTTTGGTTTAGTTTAGTTTTTGAGACAGGGTCTCTCTGTGTCTTTCCTGCTGGCCTTCAAGTCACTATGAAGCCAAGAGTGGACTCAAACTCATGGCCATGGTGATCTTTCTGTCTCAGTCTCCTGAGTGCTGGGATCATAGGCATGCACCACCATGCCTGGCATGCAGGCATTTTAGAGACAGTGTGGGGCTAGAGTGTAACTCAGTGGTAGAGTACTTTTCTAGCATGCGCGGGGCCCTGGGTTCAATCCCTAGTACCAGAAAAAAAAAAAAAAGGAAAGGAAAGAAAGAAATTGCAGTTGAGAGATGGGCCTGCTGTGGTTATGGAGCTTGTGAGGAGCACCTGACCTAGCCCCCGGCCTCTCAGGCCCATTCTGGAAGTCCTGGCTCCACTGCCCCTCCGAGAGGCAGGGCAGGCAAGGTGACCCTACGGGTTCTGCACTGTCTGGGACAGCTCCCGGGAGGTGAGACAAAGGCTCTGCCTTCTCTAGGAGCAGGCAGAACTGAAGGTCAGGACCAGCGAGCTCCGGGTCAAGGAGGGCCAGTTGGTGACTGAGCGGGAAGCAGTGGAGCGGGAGCGGCAAGAGCTACAGCTGGAGAAAGAGAAGGTTAAGGCCACGGCCCTGAGCCTGCAGCTCCGAGCTGAGGAAGTGGAGCACATGAGCAAGGTACAGCTGGACAGGTCCGGGGCTTGGGCCGCCAAGGGGCCCCACCTATCCCTGACCCAGCAGCCTCCTTGCAGGTGGCCTCCAAGAAGTACGAGGAAGGTGAGCTCGCGCTGCACAAGGCCCGACAGATGCAGTCAGAGCAGCAGGCCAGGCTGCAGGTGATGCAGCGGCAGCAGGAGCGGCTTCAGCAGCAGGAAGAGCATGTGCACCAGGTGACCCCCCCTCCCCACCCCGGCCCGTCTTGCACACTGCCGCCTTCCCTGCTGAGTCCTCCTTTCTGGGGTTGGGTCTAGGAGCACCTGAGTCTGGCCCAGCAGAGGCTACAGCTCGACCATGTGCGACAGGACCTGCCTTTCTGCCTCCCGGAGCTTCCTGTCAGGGCCCAGGGCCCACCACACTCCAGCCTTCGTGGTAAGTGGCTCCAAGAGGAAGGACAAGATTCATCTGGCCCAGGTCAGGGCTAAGGCAGAATCCAGCAGGACCTCCAGTCATTCAGGTTGGGGCAGCTGGGTGTTTTTTTGTTTGTTTGTTTGGTTGGGGTTTTTTTTGGTACTGGGGATCGAACTCAGAACTTTGTGCTTGCCAGGCAGGCACTTATACCCCTGGTGCAGGCAGCTGGGTTTTAAAGTTACCATGTTACTGTGCGAGGTTGTATGTGCATGTGCATGCATGCACCTGGCACTGGGGATTAAACCCAAGGACATTCTACCCACTGAGCGACATGCTCAGTGCCTTCTCCCTTTTTATTTTTTAATTTGACATAGGGTCTCAGTCACTGAGCTACCCAGGTTGGGTTACACTTGGAATCTTCCTACCCTAAAAGATGGATAGTACCAAACCCCACATCTCATTAGTATTTCTGTTTTTGTTTTGTTTTGTTTTGTCTTTTTATAGTGGAGATTGAACTCAGAGTCTTCATGTCTAGCTACCTCCCTCGACCTGTTTTTATTTTGAAAGAGTCTAGTGTGCTAGGCATAATCATACAGGCTTATAATCCCAGCACTCAGGAGGCTGAGACAGGAGGATCACCACAAGTTTGAGGCCAGACTGCACTACTTACGGAGACCATTTCTCCAAAAAAACACAGTCTACATTAAATGGCCCAGGTCGGACTCAAACTGCCATCCTCCTGTCTCAGCCTCCCAGAGTGCTGGGTTTACAGGTGTGTACCATTGCTGGCTTATTACTTCTTTTTTGTACAGGTAATACATGTTAACTTCATCAAAGTAAGTCATAGATAGAAGGAGAGAAAGAGGGATTGAAGGGAGGAAAGAAGAATTGGGGAAAAAAAAGAAAGCAAGATATATCATGTGGGGCCAGGGATATAGCTCAGTGGCACAGTGCCTGCCTGGCAAGCACAAGGTCCTGAGTTCAATTTCCAGTACCCCCCCCCAAAAAAAAAATATATATATATATCATGCATAGGTATAAATTCCCTATGATGAATGTTATCATTGTGCATATCTAAAATGTACCAATAGAGCCGGGCGTGGTGGCGCACGCCTTTAATCCCAGCACTCAGGAGGCTGAGGTAGGAGGAGCATTGAGTTCGAGGCTGGCTTGGGCTACAACTCGAGCGCAAGGCCAGCCTGAGCTACATAGTGTGACCCTGCCTCAAAAAAACTAGGGCCGGGAGTTTGGTTCAGTGGCTTAAGTGCCTGTCTGGCAAGTGCGAGTTGTAAGTTCGATCCTCGGTGCCACAAAAAAAATAAAATAAAATGTACCAATAAAAAAAGAAGAAAAGGAGAAAGTTTTTCTTTTCTTTTTTTTTTTTTTAATATCATCATCAACCCCAGTCTCTGGCTTAAACTACCTTTGACATTTTGGTGTCTAGGCCAGTCATGGTGGTGCATACCTGTCATCCCAGCACTCAGGAGGCTGAGGCAGGACTACTGCAAGTTCAAGGCCAGCCTGGACCACATAGTTCAAAGCTAGCCTGAACTACATAAAGAAACCCTGTCTCAAAAAGATGAAAAAAAAAAAAAACATTTTAGTGTTGAATGTTTTTTTTTATTTTTTATTTATTTATTTTTCCTAGTACTGGGGATTGAACCCAGGGCTTTCACACTGAGCTGCATTCTCAGCCTTTTTTTTTGTTATTTTGAGACCGGGTTTCACTAAGTTCCCCAGGCTCAAATGTGTGGTTCTCCTGCTTTAGCCTCCTGGAGTATGCCACCACACCTGTCTTAGTGTGTATGGTTGTTTTATTTTATTTATTTTATTTATTTTTTTTATTTATTTTTTTGGTTTTTTGAGACAGGGTCTGGTCATGTAGTTCAGGCTGGTCTTGAACTCACTATGTAGCCCAGGCTGGCCTCACACTCACAGCGATCCTCCTGCTTCAGCCTCCTAAGTGCTGAGATTACCGTTGTGCACCACCCCACTCAGCTCTGGGAGGATTGGGAGAGTGAGGGAACCAGGCAGCATTTCTTCTTCTTCTTCTTTTTTTTTTTTTTTTTTGTACCAGGGATGAAACTCACAACCTTGTGCCTGCCAGGCAAGCACTTAGGCCACTGAGCTAAATCCCCAGCATGCTACCTGGTTTCTGACCCACCCTTTGACCCCTGACTTCCTCCTCCACACAGCTGCCTCCACCTTTGTGGCTCCTGCCCTTGCCTCCCACCAGCACAGCCAGCTGCTGGCCAGCCCTGGCCCCGCACACCTTCTTGCCAAGCTGGTGCTGCTGAAACACACAGCTGAGCAGGTGAGAGTGTGCCCCGGACTCAGGCCACTCTGGTCACACTGCAGAGTCCTTCCAACTCAGGGCAGAGGCAGCGAGCCTGGGGGAAGACAGACGGCTTAGTGCACAATTCCTGAGACCTCTGCTGGAGGCCAGCTTCGCAGTGAAGCACCTGGCAAAAGTCCTCTGCATCACACCTCAGGTGACAGCAGCTGTCACCCAGTGCGTCCTGTATGCTCAGTTCAATGCCAGTGGCTTCGTGTGCCTCGTAAGCTTCACTTGGACATAGACAGGGAAACTGAGGCTTAGCGACACAGAGTCACATGCTGACAAGTGGCCCCTGGAGGACAGATCACGGTCATCTTACTCCTTGCCTGGGCGCTTTGTGCTCCCTGCTGCCTCCCAGAGCCAGGGAGTAAGTGGGGAGGGTGCCCAGGGTGAGGGCTGGCTCAGCAGGATCCGGGTCCCCTCTTGGTGTACAGAGCTGTGAGCTCGCATCTTAATCTGCCTGGCAGGACCGGGACTTCCTGGAAAATGAACAGTTCTTCCTGGAGGCTCTGAAGAAAGCACCCTACAATCTGCCCTCCCACTCAGCCTGAGACGGGCAGCTGCACCCTCAGCGCAGCATCGAGACCCGGCAGCTCCCGCCTCCCACAAGCCCCCGGCTCCCCAGCGAGGTGCGCACTAAGGCTGGCACTGCCCAGGCCACTTACGGCTCTTCACAGAAACAGAGTCTCCAGGAGCTGCGGCTCAATGCCTCGGGCTCTGGGGTAGAGCAGGAGGCCGAGGCAGCGGTGACCACCAAGGCTAGCTCAGATGCCGGGCTGTGTGGGGGTCCAAGGAGGCGGGACCTCCCCCAACCCAATGGCTGTGCACCCTCCCCGGGTGTGCACGCAGCTGCAGTGGGTCTTTGTGCCTGGGCCTTTTCTCCAGGGGTGCATTAAGCAGACTTCCACCCCTATCCAACAGGGACACAGAAGGGTCTCCTGGTGGCCTGGTGGGGACAGGGAAGGTGCTATGCCCAGTGCAGCATGCTGCATTCCTGGACTTCAGTCCCCCAACCCTCCCTGCTCTCTCAGGCTTGCACAAAGTCCACCCCTCATTTCCACACTGCCCAAGTGACCACCTGGCTCAGATGAGCCCTGGTCTCTGCAGCTGCTGCTTCCTCATCCAGGCCCCATCAGAGGTTGGGACAGAGCCGCAGGCAGTGGCAGGTGTGGGGAGGGACAGAAGGAAGCCAGCCACAGCCTGTCCCAGATGAGAGGGAGGTAGTGACGGGAACACACACCCAGGCTGCTGTTGGTCGTGTGCGTTTGCCATCTGCCATGTGCAGGCTCTGTGCCAAGTCCGGTTAGACAGGCACTGGGAAGGGGGCAGGGGCCCAGTGAGCAGGAGGCAGAAGAAGAAAGTACGCTGTGAGTGGGATGGAAGTGGCACCATTTGTATCTCTGCTCTCAAGGGAGCTTTCCGAGGGATCTTACTTGCCAACAGTTCACAGCTTTGGTGTCAGACACATTAAACTGCTATATTCTTTTTGTATTACTGTTTTTGGTTTTGTTTTGTTTTTGTGGTACTGGAGATCAAATCTCGGGCCATGAGTGTGCTGGGTGAGCACTCTGCCACTGAGCTATCCCCAGCCCCTCACCAAAGGGTTTTGCAAACTATATGTGCATTTATGAAAACCCACTGTGGCTGTGGGGTGGGGGCCAGACAGGAGGGGCAAGAGTGGGGACAGAGGAAGTGTTAGAAGATTGTTTATAGTGAGGTGGGCGTGGTGGCGCATGCCTTTAATCCCAGCACTCGGGAGGCTGAGGTAGGAGGAGTGTTGTGAGCTCGAGGCCGGCTTGGGCTACAACGCGAGCTCAAGGCCGGCCTGAGCTACACAGTGCAACCCTGCCTCAAAAACTAGGGCCGGGAGTTTGGCTCAGTGGCTTAAGCGCCTGTGGCAGGTGTGAGGTCATGAGTTCAAGCACTGGTGCCGAAAAAAAAAAAAAAGAAGATTGTTTATAGTGGTACAGGGCAGGGGAAGTGTCACAGAAAAATGCCCCCTTGGCACCTGGTACCTGGATATGGGTCAAAGGAAGATGTGTAAAAAGGAAGGAAGGGTCAAGGAGGACCCGCAGCTCCCTGGCTTGGGTGACTGCTTAGTGTTTGCTCGCCTGGGAGTGGCCAGTGCCCGTGGGATAGCCAAGCAGAGACATCCCACAGACAACTTGGTGATGACACTTTCCTTATCTTTGTCACTGGCACTGAGGTGTGACGGGCAGCCTAATTATCCCCTTACATTGCCTCTCTCCAGACCCAGACATTTGGGCTGCATACAGGAATGAGCACTGGGTGCCTGCTTTTTTCTCCTTAAAAATTGTAACAACTCAAGGTCATGCTTCCTTCAGTGACTTTTAGAGAAATTTTGGTAGGAAGTAGTAAAGATAACATTGGTACCCAGTTTTAAGACTCATTTGTATATACTGTTTGCTTCAAGTTGATACACACAGAAATCAAGGATGGGCCTCAAACAATGTGCTGCAAGTGAGCCCTGCACTTGGGGGCTTTGGGGACCTGGAGGAACATGGGGCCCAGGTAAACAGCAGGCCTTCCCACCCCTGCCTGGACACCCTGTGTGTCCTCGGCTATGGAGGGGCCAGGCTGGGGTGGCTTTAGAGATACAGAAGAGGATCCAGCAACAAAAGGAAAAGGTAAAACAGTAAAAGGGACCACGATGTAAACGCCATCCAGTTTGGCGGACAGCCTTTGGTTCCACTGCACATGCAGCAAGAACTGCACAAAAAACAGCAGCTCCTTAGGGGCAGGACCAGCCTGGGTGCTGCTGGCCTGTGACCCCTCATCCCTTACCAGACAGTAGGGTGCAGTGGGTGGGTTAGAGGTGATAGTGAGAAGTTTAGCTATTTGTGTGGTCACTTCTGGCTGGATGGAAGGATCCCTCATCCCACCTGAGTGTGTGAGGGTCAAACTTATGCTGGTGCCAGGGCAACTGACCCTGCCCACAGCTTCATCCTGGGATGTCAGGGAAGGCTTCTGAGGCAGACCACTTCCTACTGGCATTCCCCAGGCCACAAAGGGAAGTGAGGTAGTAGAAAGCAAAAGTGACAATATGTGCAATGGCCCTGTGGCCTGGGGAACTGGGTATGCAGAGGTAGGGGAGAGCTGCCGCGCTAGGAGCTCATATTCCAGGGCACAGCGATGGGGCTGGGACAGAAGAGGATCTGAATCACTTGGGCTAGTAAGTTTCACGTTGTTAGAACTGGATTCCAAGAACAACAGCAGGTCCATAAAAGACATGATCTGATCCCGTGTCCTTAACCAGGTCCCTGGTGCTGCCGTGTGGTTAGTGACAAACTGGAGATGATCAAGAAGAGCTACACTTATACCAGGCTCAGTACTATGTTAATTCATATCTAACAACTCGTACTACCTGGTTTTGTGGGGGTTCTTTTCTGCAAGTGAGAGAACTACAAGGGCAATAGGACGGAAGGTCACAATCTGCAATTTAAGCCCAAACATTTTGAGTCCAGAATCCGAGCGCGGACCCCACTCCTTCCCGACCCCCGCTCCTCACTCCTGGTTTGCACCCCCGGGAGCTCAGGATGTCTATCACGTAGGGTTCAGCAATCTAGACAGAGAGACCCATCCCGGTTCTGGGCGCTCCCGGGAGTGGGGCGCCCCCTGGTGGCCGTTCCAGAGCCCGAGTCCTGCGGCTCCGAGGCGCTCAGGCGCCGCTGCAGCCACCTCTCCGGGGTCCTGGCAGCGGCGGCGGGCTGGGGAAGATGGCGGCTCCCTTGTGGCGAATCGTGCTGTACGAATGTCGGGGATGGCGGGGCTTCTGCACCTCGGGTGAGGGATCCTGGGCTCCGGGGAGCTTTTAGTCCCCTGTTGGAGGCAGACCGCGCCCCTGGGGCCCAGCCCGGAGCCGGCGTGACGCCTCTCTCTGCCCGCAGCCGCCCTGTGCCGCCGGACGCCCCCGCTGGGGCCGATGCCCAACCAGGACATCGATGTGAGCAACCTGGAGCGGCTGGAGAAGTACCGGAGCTTCGACCGCTACCGGCGCCGAGCGGAGGAGGAGGCGCGGGCCCCGCACTGGTGGCGGACCTACCAGGAACATTTCGGGGAGAAGACAGGTGCGGGGCGACGGGAGCCGGAGCTATAGGCACCGGCCTCGGATCTTGGGTCGGGGGCCCCCAGCGGCGCGTTCCCCGTAGCTCGCGAGCCCAGCGGGCGCCCCGTGCGCTCCCGGGACCGGGGAGGGTCTGCCTGCACCCTCTGTGCCGTGCTTGCCGAGTAGACCCACAAGGAGTTTTCACACGTTTTGAAAATCACCTCCTACTAGAAAATCATCTCTCCACGATCAGAGTTCCAGCTTCTAACATATGTATTTCTAAGCCCCTTTCCCAGTGAGCTTCCCCATTGCTCATTGGACGCCCCTCTGTGTAACACCCAGCAATCGGGGATCCTGATGTTCTTGCTCATCTTTGGGTCTTTGCACTCTCAGTGCCTGGCACCACGTGTCCAGTACTTTGTTATGTGAAATTAAAGCCCTGAGCAAGGTGACTCAAGGACGCAGTCTTTAAGGAACTTACCAGGTACATCCATTTTTGCTCAGGGTGTGGCGGCCCTCGCCTGTAACCCCAGGAGGATTACCAGGAGGTTGAGGCCAGCCTGGGCTACATAGTGAGTTCAAGGCCAGCCTGAACTGCATAGTGAGACCCTGTCTCAAAAAGACCAAAAAAAAAAAAAAAAAAAAATCCATTTTGAAAGCATTTATATGTAGTTTTTATGGGTTAAGAGTACAAGCCTGTAATCTAGACCGATGCAAACATCCCTGAGCTTCAGTTTCTTCAGTCCTAAAGTGAAATAAGTGTGTCTCTCACCAGATTGTTTTGAGGATTAAAGGACACAGCCTATTGATTAGGGCTGGGGGCTGGGATGGGATTGAACCCAGGTCCTTCCCACTGAGCTACATCACACACACACACACACACACACCCTTTTTTCTTGAGACAGGATCTAAATCAGTGTTGGCAAATCTATGGCATGTATGTTGTTTCTCTTTTAAGACAAAAGATGTTAATGTGCAAGTTGCTTTTTCTAAACTAAACCCTGAGGATTCAGGTTTAATTGCAGTGTTGGCACTTTGTGATAAATGAGTGAGTTTTGGGCTGCAGTTTGGGTGCGAGTCTCTAAAAGGTTCACCATTACTCTTAAGTCACTATGTTGCCCAGGCTGGGCTTTCCATCTTCTGCCTCAGTCTCCCAAAAGTGCTGGGATTACAGTTCTTTACCACCATGCCCAGTAGAGTCACTGCAATTCTTAGACTAACATCATTCTGATGAGGGCTTACCACGTGTGTGTCTGGGGTAAAAGGACACAGTTGGACTGAAAGTTCTCTAGTGCATTACTACTCAAAAGTGTGTTCCAAGATGCAGCATTACCTAGGAACTTGTAATTTCTTTTCTTTTCTTTTCTTTTTTTTTTTTTTTTTTGTACTGGGGATCAAACTCACAACCTTGCGCTTGCCAGGCCAGCGCTTGTACCACTGAGCTAAATCCCCAGCCTGGAACTTGTAGTTTCTGAGCTGATTTATATGGTTTATCTCCCCATTAAAGTGTAGAAATACTTCTTTAAATCGTAGCTTCCACTGTTCATCCCACAGAACCCAGGTGTGGGTCCATGGCTAGCTGTGATCCTAATCGTAATTAGTTGGTTTTTTTTGTTTTTTTGTTTTTTGCGGCACCGGGGATTGAACTCACAACCTCGCACCTGCCAGGGCAGGCGCTTAAGTCACTGAGCCAAACTCCCCAGCCCTCCTAATCATAATTAGAATGACCATGTTTCTCTTCTTCCCATGACTTCGACAAGGCAGTGTGACATGGTTTAGGGAACCCAAACACAGCCTTTCCTTATGTCAGATTTGCTACCGGCAGGGCCCTCTTCAGATGTGGGGAGCCAACTGTACAGTCTCTTACTTTGTGAATCAAAGGGAAATCTCCAGCAGCAGACCAGGAGGACTGGGTAGGGACAGTTTAACCAAGAGAATTAATCCTGCTTCCTCCAACACCTCTTCCCCAGACCCTGAAGACAAAATTGACATTGGACTGCCTCCACCCAAGATCTGCCGCACGCAAAGGCTACTAGAACGGAAACGGATCCGCCAGGAGCTTCGAGCCAGTGTGGAGGAGGAGCGGGCAGCCCGCCTCCGCACAGGTAGGCTCCCGGGAGGGGCGCCACTCAGTCCCTCTCTCCACTCTGCATCCAACTTCTCATCCCTTTCCAGCCAGCATTTCCCTTGAGGCTGTGCAAGCGGAGTGGGAAAGGACCTGCGGCCCCTACCACAAGCAGCGGCTGGCTGAATATTACGGCCTGTACCGAGACCTGTTTCATGGTGCCACTTTTGTGCCCTGGGTCCCCCTGCACGTGGCCTATGCTGTGGGTGAGGTGGACCTGATGCCCGTGTACTATGGCAATGAAGTGACTCCAACTGAGGTAGGTACCACTG
>RJWM01024658.1:0-30369 GCA_004363535.1 Dasyprocta punctata | reverse complement strand
GAGCCTGGCTATGCAGCAGCTCCACTCCTACCACTAAGCTCCTCTCCCTCCTGGCCCAGTGTGGGCCCTATCTCCTCAGCACACCTTGCCTCAGCGCATTCATCCCTGTCCTATCTATGCGGGTCACACCTTTGCAGAGAGGCCTCCCAGACAGAGCGCTGCTGCTGGAGGCCCTGCGAAGCCCAGCTCCAGGACAGTTGTGTGCAACGGGATCAGGCGTTTGCCAAAGATGGGTAGAGGGACTTGACCACCAGGAGACCCCCTGTGACCACCCCTGAAAAGGTCATTGGTTTAAGCAAATAATACACCTCAATCCCTTCCCAGCTCGTGGGAGCACACACATGAAGCAAGTGCATGACGCAGGAATTTCAAGAGTCCCCTGAGTTCACAGGAGACGGGGCCAGGGGTAGGTCCAGAGCATGGCTCATTTAGAGACAGACTAGAGAAATGAAAAGCCATGCTCTTCAGTGTGTCATGGGATCAGCGGGGCCTCCACTGCTTCTGCCCCTCATTCAAATCTCCCCACCCTGATCTGGGAAAGACCTACTGAAAACAGGCAGCCTCACCTCTTTCTGGAGATCTGTAGCCTTGGGTTCCTTGCTCTGGATGGAGTGCTCATCCTCCCTGCGTTTTCTCAGGCTCGCCTCCTCCCCCATCTTTCCCTCCTGCCAGTTCCCGGAGGCTGCAAGAAGGGCATGGGCTGAAGCTTGTTTCAGCAAAATCAGACAAGATGCAAAGTGGAGCTCAACCAGGGCTGCTCCAGGCTGGTGCGCCTGGGTGCGGGGTTGGACTCCCCAAGCAAAGGTCAGGTCGGGTTTTAGAGGGGTGTAGGTGGCAGTGCCTTGGGGAGAATTTGCTCAGCCCCAGGGAAAAAAACCAGACACTGCTATTATTTGGGTTGCAGGAAACAGTTTACCGTGTCTTTTCCAAAGCTCAGGGGCCCCTGTGCCAGGCTCTCTGCTAATCCTCAGCTGTGACTTGCTTGAAACTCACCCTGCCTCCATCATCTGGCATTTTAGTTTGCAAAAGCAAAAAATTGTTTCAAATGTATTGGAATATGCTTACTGCAATCTTTCCAAGGCAGGAATGGTTTTCTTATAATTCCTTCCCAAATTTAAGGCCCCTGGGGCACACTTGATCTTTGATAATGGGCACAGTGCTTTCCCATTTGAGGATGCAAGGAATAAAACAAAAAACTTGCTGAGGAAAACCAGTCCAACATGATCGTGTCCTCAATCACTCCAAATGAAATCTCAGTGCAGGCCCAGCCACCCACCCAGGAGACTAGCAGGCCTCCCCATCACCCAGCCGGCCTTACCTTTCTCCTTGACCTTGGGGAACCCGAGGAGCTGCCAGCCCAGCTGCCTGCCTGTGAATGGGGACCAGTCGAGGAAGGGCCATATCTTGTGCCCAAGAGTGGAGGAAGCCAAAGGTACAGAGGTTAGCAAAGGTAATTATTAAACCTCTCCCCACCTCCTTCTTCTAAGCAGTGAAGTTTAGATAGACCACACCAAAAAAAGGAGCGTCAGGCAAACCAGTTTCTCTCTAAAAATGTTTTTGTGTATCTGTGCTTTTATCAGTTTTTTTTTTTTTTTTAACAGATTCTCCCAGATCAGCTCCATGGCCCAAGAGGAAATCTCTGTAAAGAGTAGAAATCCTGCTTGCTTTCATCTTGGGGAATCAGAGGAGATAAACTTTGGAACCAACCTATTCGTTATCTTAATTGATCATATTTATAACTCAAGGCAGATAGGAGATTGGTAACTGATGTGTAGATAACTTGACAGTCTTTTCCTCCCCACCAAGGAATTTCCTCATAGAAGAGTAGGTGGGGAGGGGAGGGTGATGTCTTGAGGCCTCCTGTGGGCCTCTGCTCTGTCCTGGTCTCCAGCTCTGGCCACATGCTGTCATGTTTGCTGAAGGGACATCCAAGGAGCCCAAGACCCTGTTCCCTGGACTATAGAGTGAGAAAAGGACACAAAAATGTCATCTTTTCCATGCTCTGCTCACCCCATGGGGAAACTGAGGCTTAGCAGGAGTCTGAAGCATGAAGCCACAGAGCCCTGTCCCCAAACCAGCTCCTGAGCCTCTGAGAGGTTGGCTTTCCTGGGAAGGAGCAGAGGTTCTCAGGCTGAGCTAGAAGTGGGGCCCAGCAGACTTTCCCCTCCTACCAGGCAGGCTCAGACCCTCACACTCAAGCAGGAGTGCCAGACTCTTATCCTAGGTCAGGCCTTATCAGAGGCCACAGGAGGCCAGAAGGGACTCAGCCTGAAGCAAGCACCCTTGCTATTACCTCCAGCCACAATTCTCCAAGGTTTGCCTTAGGGTAAATTCATAACATCCCCAATGTGGGGCCAGGGACAAAGGTCAACAGACAGAGCTGGGTGTCCGAGATCATATGGGAGCTCTTCAGGGCAGGCTATCCTGGGAGTAGGGCAGATTTCTAGGCTCACCTCTTACGTGAACCCTTGTTGTCTTTGAGCCAGGGAGACGATTTAGGAGTTTTTCACTTGAGCCTGTGCACCTGGGCTGAGTCGTGGGCAGAGGGCTGCCGTGTGGGGCCATCTGCCTGCAGTGGGTATCCAGAGGTAGCAGCTGAGGGGTGGGCCCTGCCTGAAGTATTTCCCTGTGCTGCGGCTCTCAAAGCATTGGCCCATCTGTTAGTGAAACACTGCAGAATATTACCTGGGTCAAGAGCACCTCAGTAGGATAAATTTTGTCTGTTTTATGTTTGTTTGTTTTAAAGAGCTGGAGTCTGAGACTTTGTGTGGTGATACAAGACTCAAATCCCAGCACTCCGGGGGCTGAGGCATGGGGATCACAAGTTTGAACCCAGCCTAGGATAATTAGTGATTTAGTGAGAACCCCTATCTAAAAATAAAAAAATAAAAATAAAAAGGGTTGGGGTGCCTTGGGTTCAATTCCTAGCACCTCTCCCCCAGTCTCTCATAGGCACTCACATGCACACCATGCACACATACACTCACATATGTGCACACACACATGTACATATAAGAGAAAAAGATGGGTTTTGAGTGTGACAGCCTCTGGAGGGCCAGGGAGGCCATGTAGCAAGTCCTGTGTTCGCCATGAGGCCACAGCAGGCACCAGTGACCAGGAAGATATTTGTACGGCCAAACTACCACCCGGGTAGGAGCTGCCAGTGCCAGACGAGATCCCTGGAGCTGGAGAACTGGACTGATAGGCGGCAACTTGAAAAAACACTTCAAACTCGATAAATAACCTTTATGGGAAGTAGAGAGACTAGGGAGCCAGCCAGGCCCTGAAGACAGTTTGGCTTGTTTGACAGCTATACTATGTTCTTAGGTATGGAAGGTCATAATGACAAGTTTCTGAAGAAAGTCTCCAAACACATTCAAGAACAGAGTGAAAAGTTATCCACTCTCCAAGATCTCCACCTGTCAGACTCCAGTGAGAGAGATTTTTTTTTTCCTTTGTTCCTCCTGGGAATTGAACCCAGGGCCTTTGCATTGAGCTACACCTCTAACCTGTTTTCTCTCTCTTTCTCTTTCTTTACTTTTCTTTTTCTCTTTTTCTTTCTTTTTTCTTTTTCTCTTTCTCTCGTTCTCTATCTTTTTCTTTCTCTCTCTCTCTCTTTTCTCCCTCTCTCTCTCCCCTTTTTTCCCCTCCCACCATTCTCTCCCCACTTTTCTCTCTTTTTTAGACAAATTCTTGCTACATTTCCCGGACAAGGCTAAAACTTTTGGTCCTCCTGTCTCAGCCTCGAAGAGTGCTGGGGTCAGTTATAGGACTTCCAGGACTTCAAGATTTAGATTGAAATTACCATTTATGAAGACAGAAGCATGAAAAGTAGAAGCTACGCCATAGACTAAAGGTCCCCCTGCAGTCAGCACTCCCATCTACCCACAGGTGACCAGAGCATCTCCACCTCTTCTCCTTTGCATCTGCCACCAAAAAAAGGCACCACTGACTTCAGGGGCCAACTTTCTAAACTGCCATCCCTGGAGCGACCTCCACTCCATTTTGTATCTCCCAATCTTATACGACTCTGTAAGTTTTTGATTCTTTCCTGAGAAAACACATTGAAGGATTTCACTTTTTAAATTCAAAGTCATTTAATAAAGTAACACAGGTTCTGGGTGTGCTGGCATATGCTTATAATCCCAGTACTCTGGGAGGCTCAGATAGGAGGATTGAAAGTTCAAGCTCAGACTGGGCAATGTAGAGAATTGGAAGGATCCCTCTGAAAAGAAAATATAAAGGGAGCAGGGGTTGGAGCTCAGTCAGTAGGTCCTGGGCTCAATCCTCAGTACCAAGAACTAAGCACAGCTGGAGAGTCCAGTGCAGTTGATTTGCGACCTCCGCCGGCCCCGCTGGTTCTCTCAGTCTCTGGGTGGGTTTCCCAAGTGGTGTCCAACTTCAACGAGTCATATTTTAGCCAGTACTCAGTCTTATTCACCCCAATTAATATAGGCTTTTTTCCAGGGGGTTGGTAATTACGTCTGTGGTTTTGCTAACGCAGTGCCTAGATTTCAGAGAACAACCAGTTTTACCATGATTCGAATCCTGATTATTTCATTTCTCAAACCAAAGATCATTGAAGATAATAATATATGTTGTTGTATTATAGTGATTATTCCTAATTAAAGCAGTATTTAAAGCAGTAAGTAAAAAAAGATGAAGTTCTCACTGCATTGTCCAGGCTGACACCAAACTCCTGGCTCAAATGATCTTGCCTCAGCCTCCCAGAGTCCTGGAATTACCAGTGTGCACCACTACACCCAGCTACAACTTCATCGTTTCTTAAATTTCTGCTAAATCTCTAAATCATTCCTTTCGAACTGTGCTTTCAGCAATTGTACAGCAGCTTACAGTTTGAAGATATGAACACCATCTAGAAGACAATGGAATAATGTCTATAGTTTTAAAAGAAAATAATTTTGAATCAACAATTATATACCCCGAAAGCTTTGTATTTCTTTATGAAGGCAACTGGAAGACATTTTCAGATCCCCAGAGCTATGGAAGAATATCAACCAAGAACCATCTCCAAATTTTTGCTGAGTGATTTACTACAGCCAAGAGAAAGCATGAGAAAAAAATAATTAAAGAGAAGAGAGGTGATTGTATGAAAGACTGGATGGAAAGCATTAAAACTAGTTAAGAAGCATCTAGTCTAAAATTGCTAAATAGAGTAATAAAATTACTGTAAATGCAAAAATAATTTGTAAGTTAAATATAAAATTAGTTATATATTTACTTTTTATGTATGCATTTATAGTATTTAGGTGTTGGGGATTGAAACCAGGATTCACTTCACACTGAGTTACATCCCCAGTCCTTTTAAATTTGTTTTGAGACAGGATCTTGCTTAGTCTCTAAATTGCCGAGGCATGGCTCAAACCTGGGATTCTTCTGCCTCAGCCCCTGCAGAGTGCTGGGATTACAGGTGTGTACCACCACACCTGGTTTAGGTTTTACACTTACTGTCACCTCCTTATATGGCCACCCTAAGGACCAAGCCTTTAACTATGAGCACACTGAAACCATATGCAAACCATAGCAAGACCGACCTTCAGGTTTTCCAACTTTCTTCAGTTAAGTTCATGGGTCTCAGGTTCTTTTCATTGCCACTGACAGGTGTGACACAGGTGTTCACTTACCTAACTGAATTCCAGTAAGAAGCACTTGGAAAAGTCCACATCAAGGAATTACAAGAAGTCATCATAAAATAATTAGCAAGGAAAGCATAGTTTCAAAGTCTTATCTGGGAGCAATCTGTGTTTCTGTATTTGGGAATAGCAAAGTACTGCAATTCTGCCTTAGAACTTTGTCCTTTAACTTGCTTCCTTTTCTTCTTTCCTTGCCTTCATCTCTTCCCTTCTCTTCCTGTGAATTAGAACCATCCTTTCTCCTTTCCTCAGCATGATAGCACACTTATGTAATCCCAGCTATTCAGGAGACTGAGACACGAGGATTACAAGTTTGAGGCCAGTCTGGGCAATTTAAAATAAAAACAATTTTAAAAGGCTGGGACTGTAGCTTAATGGTAGAGTGTTTGCCTAGCATGTCCAAAGTCTCTCCCTTTCACTGTGACAGCTGGGTTGGGATATGGTGTGGCTAACAGGGGTCACACCCTTCCTCACTCCCCTCTTCTTCCTCTTGGTCCCGAGGATGGATGTGACAACTTGCCTCACTGTCCTCCCACCATCCTTTAAAAAAATTTTTTTTAGTGCTCGCTTTGGCAGCAAATATACTAAACAAAAGTTTGATTACTGCATGTTTGTAAGTACACACTGATTACGCTTATCATCAGGAGTTGTGCACATAACACATCTTAAGTCTTTTTTCATTCCCTTACCCTCCCTGCTCCCTCCAACTCTTGTTTCCCTTCCCATTTAGAAGAACTCTATTTCCCTTTTTCTCAATTAAAAAAAAAAATCTCTTTTCCCTTCTCTCCCTCTAGCTCTTGATTCCCTTACCATGTGAAAAAGATAGCCCTTCTTCCTATTATCTAACTTTTATTTTATTTTTATTTATTTATTTATTTATTTTGCGGCACCAGGGATCAAACTCACAACCTCATGCCTGCCAGACAGGCGCTGAAGCCACTGAGCCAAACTCCTGGCCCTCTTTTATTTTTGCTCTTTGTTTATACTTTGGGTTTCTCATATAAGGGAAACTATTATTTCACTTAAATTATGATCTGTAGATGCATCCACTTACCTACAAATGCCTTGATGCTGTACTTCTTTATGGCAGAATAGTACTGCATTGTGTATAAATATCAATAAATGGGATCCTATCAAATTAAAAAGCTTTTGCACAGCAAAGAAAACAACCAATGGAAAGAAGAGAAAACCTACGGAATGAGAAAAAAAATTTGCCCCTATTCCTTGGACAGATAGCTAACATCTAGAATATAAAAAGAACTAAAAATTATTAAACCCTCCTCAAAATAAAAGATTCAATCAAAAAATTGGCAACCAAAAATAAATAGACATGTCCCAGAAGTACAGATGGCCAATAATTACATGAAAAAATATTCAACATCATGGCCATTAGAGAAACGCAAATTTAAAAAAACATTGAGTGATGGAGGCCACTATGAAGCGGCTCTGAGTAGGATTCAAAATTAACCAATTGACTGTCTATATTTACTTGTGAGTCTATCCCAGGCCTAAGTCCCTTCTCTGGAGATGGGCAGTGGATTCATAGTAAGTGAATCACTATTAATCACTGGTCCTGGCTGAGGCCTGTAGTGACCTCTGAGGCCAGTGAGGTCAGTGACACCTCAAAGGACAAGATAAGGCCACAGCTGAGGACACCTGACTCCAACTGCAATTAACTAGATAGAGACTGTAGCTGCAGGATCTCACTCCTGCTGTATCAGTCCTGCCATAAATGTCAACTGGAGATAAGATAGTTCTCCTAAATTAGCATGATTTATTATTTGGAGAAGTCTTTTGAACTAACTCCTTAGGTCCTGCTCAGTTCCTGCATTTTCCTCAGTATCCCCTCTTTTTATTTGAAAACCAAATTTAAAAAAAAAGAAAAGAAAAGAAAAGAAGAGAAAACCAAATAAATACAGGCTACCCAGAGAAGTTCTAAGAATCTCAAATTCTGCTAGAGGGTTTTGATCCTCCTGGAGCCCTAAAATCATACCACTTGTCTCATTTGTTTAAGCCTTTGCCATGCACTTGTTTGGGAGATCATGGGCCTGGTCAGTCTCCAATAACCAGCACCCAACCAGGCTCCTAAAATCCTTGGACTGGGAATCTTAGCCAAAATGAGTAAGTCTACCTAGAACGGAAAGTGTGGGAGATGGAGAAGCTCTTCACAGGATGAAAACGTCATGAGAGACACCTACGGAAGAGAGGGAAGAACAAGGGTGAGCCTTCCTGTTGTGAACAAGCCATTCTATCCAGGAGTAAAATGGGCCAAAAGTTTTCAGTCAAGGAGCAATGGTACATACAGCTGCTCCAAGGCCTGCTCAAATACTCAGGGTCTCCTGTGCCAAGAAAAGACCTAACAAAAATGTTGCAAAAAGTAACCAAATAAAATCCATGGTTTCAGCAGACAGGCACTAAAGATACTGATACTGACAAAAAGTTGGAAAAATTCTTAAAAAGGCACATAGCACAGGAAAAATTATTTGCCCTGAGATGGAATCTGGTTCATCCAGTTTTGAGTCCATTCTTTAAAGGGATCCTCAGCAGGAGCCAAGGCCTTTCATATGGCTCTATCCAGAAACTTACAGGTTTTAAGGGGAGAAGCAATCACAAATGGGGAATTCATTGGCACCCCTACTTGCTTCCCAGTCAGAACTCAAGGATATGTTAACAGCAAGGAGTATTTTGTTCACATGCCTTTTGAATTACAACTGCTGAAAAACCTCAAAACTCAATCTGTGGCTAAGTTACAAGAAGCCATTCACAGACAGATTTTAAACACTGAAGCTGTGGACATTTTAATTCTACAGTTGGCATGTGCAAATGCCAATTGAGACTGAAAACAAGCTTTAAATCCTATAAAATCAACTAATGATTTAACAACATATATTCACACTTGTCAGGATATTGGAACTGAACCCTATAGGACAACTATGATGGTTCAGGTTATGGCTGGTTTTGCAAATGCAAAAGGGGGTAATGTAAAATGTTTTAATTGTGGAAAAATGGGACATATTTTTAAAAATTGCAGAGTTCTTGCTGGATCTAATAGGACAGATACTGTGGCTGCAGCAAGTCAAGAGTAAAGCTCCTGTGGCATGGAGGACTCAGGTCCCGCGCCTGGACCCTGTCCAAAATGTCAAAAGGGAGTCATTGGGCCAAATATAGTCATTCTAAATTCCGTAGGACATTACACCTTTGCCAAAAAATAAGACGAAGGCCTTTCCTCAGGCTGGCCAAACAGTAGAGGAGGAACACTGTGAGTCCAAATGTCAGTCAGCTTTACCCAGTATGAACACGCCAGCAGATTCGACAACAGCATCAAAGGTGGCTCCCCAGAGAGCTATTAACTCACTCACCAGGGGAACAACACAAGTGCAGGATTAGATCTTCCTGCAGTTTACAGAGTCACTCTTATAAGAGGTGACAAACTTACCCCAATTCCCACAAGAATTTGGGGTCCCTCACCTGAAGGAACAGTTAGTCTTGTACTGGGAAAGGCTGATCTAAACTTAAAAGGAGTAACTATTGTGCCTAATGTGATTGATGGTGATTGTCGAGATGAGACGGAAGTTCTTGCATGTGCTATAGACCTCTGGGTTTTTTGAACAGGGAGAATATGTAGCCCAGTTGATTTTATTACCTACGAGAAGGCTTCTTTTGTTAAATACAGACAACTGATGAGGGAACAAGACTACGAAAAGAGAAATTTATTTTATACAAGAAGTGACTGAAAACAGGCCTGTGTGTTTTGTCTAAATAAATAGATACAGATCTTAAAATTGATCACATGATGATTAAAATGGAATATCAAGAAGACAGAAGGCTAGAAAAAAAACTTCCAGGGAATCAAAGAGTCTGTAAGGACTACACCTAAAAATGACAGGCATGGTATCAGATATCAACAGGTTTTTTGATAAGGGCCTTTGATGCTTCTCCCCACAAAACAACTGTCTTTACAATGAAAAACCAAGGAACCTGTTTGGGTAGATCCATGGCCCCTGAACAAGGAGAAGCTAGTTCAATTGCACAAATTATTTGAGGAACAATTCCAGCTAGGCTATTTAAAAAACTCCTTTAGTTCTTGGAATACTCCTGTCTTTGTTAGTCCAAAGAAATCAGGCAAACCGAGGTAAGACTTCAGAGCTGTCAATACTTGCTGACTTCCTGTGGGGGCACTACAATCAGGACTGCCAAATCCAACTACAGTCTCCAAAGATTGGCCTCTCATCATAATTGATTTAAAGAATTGCTTTTTAAATATTCCTCTTTTTCCCACAGATAGACCACATTTTGCCTTTTCTGTGCTTAGTTTAAACTTCAAAGGACCAGTACAGCTAATAACATGGGGGCAAGGTTATGCTTGTGTCTTAATAGGTAAAAGATCCACAAGGTGGCTACAGTCAAGGAATGTATGACCTTGGCAGGAGACACAGCCAACACTGGAGACAGCCCTGTGTGATGGTACCACCAACCTGGGACCCCTGGGACCTGCCAATCAGCCAGGAAATCCACCTCCAGCTCCCCAAGGGTACAGAAGAGAGGACAACTGATCCAGTGGAATGACATGCAAGTAATGATTCATGAGGCTAAAGAGATAGTTACCAGAAGGGGAATACCATCAACCCCTGAGAATCTTTTGGTTGTCTTAATGGCTCTGCTGATAATATCCATATGTATAACACCTGGCTCAGGAGTCCAGTATTGGACTTAAGTCCCTAATCCACCATTACTTAGACCCATTACTTGGACAGAGTCTCCACCTGAGATTTATCGTGAACCAGACATGATCAGCCCTAAGTGAGATGTCATCCCAACTGATATGCCAGACAAGAAAATTATTAGTCATACTTCACATTTTGCTCTTCCACCATTATGTGTTAGAGATGGTAGAATTCAATCAAAATAATGCTATGTTAGCCAGGGATTTAGCTCAGTGGCATAAGTGCCTACCTGGCAAGCGCAAAGTCATGAGTTTGATCCCAGGTACCAAAAAAATAAAAAAATATTGTTGTGTTGCTCATCCTCAGATTTGGATGGGACTCACTTTGGAGCAACTGGTTGTTATCACCCTGGGATCTACACCTACCCCAGGAAGTATGACAGATTTATGGAGGCCAAAGATACCTATTTGCTCTGTACCTAATCTTTTAAAAATACACGAAGATACTATTTTGCCTTGGGCTTCTTTTTCAGCCTAGACAAGAATGAAAGGAAAAATAGGACAGTATGAGTTTATATACTGGGACCCAAGGGAGAAAATCATTGGCAGGGTAAAAAGTACAGACCCATGGCAGAGCCTAACTTGGCCATATTCAAATAATGTTACCAAAGAATCCCTGCCTGAACAACTTGTAAAACGGACCAGCTCAGTGCTCAATACCCCTGTAGCATGCTTAATCTATAGTGGATGAGTAGGACCAATACAACAGTCTTTTTGGAAATTGGCCCTACCTTTCATAAAAGGAAGTGCATAGACTGGCAAAAACATAAAGTCAAATAATGTGGAAGTTGTTATGTTAAAACATTACAAGACTGTCCAACCTTCCATTTGCATTTATAATCCTTATCTGTTCCTATATGATACTGTATCTTGGAATGCTAATTCCTTTAAGTGCTCAATTTGTACTTTGAGCCACTGTGTAATACCAGGTGCTGTTTATGGACAATTATTAATAATGGGCCTCATGGCAGGACTTTGGATCCCTGTTAATCTCACTGAAACATGGTGCTACTCTCCAGCGTCACATTTGCTTACATACACCAGTGAAATATCTGACCCACAAAACAAAAAGAATGTTTGGTCTAATTATTGCAGGAATTGTTTCTCTGGTTCACCTAATTTCCAATGTGGCCATTTCCTCAATGGTCAACACACAATCTGTACAAACAGCTCATTTCATAAATAATTGGACAAAGACTGCAGATGAAGCATGAAAGATACAATGTAATATAGATGCTAAACTTCAGACATAACTTAGATGCTGGAAACTTCTGTGTTATGGATGAGAGATCAAATAGAGTCTACAACTATTACAAGGATTAAAGTGCCATTACAAGGCCACTCGTTTCTGCATAACTCCCTTGCATTATAAGCCCATGCATTGTTGAGAGGCTATAAAGAAACATGTGTAAGGAGCCATCCATCAAAATATACTATGAATATCAAGATCCTCCAGAATGAGGTGTTGATGTCCCAGCCAACCCAAAAATTTGATGAACAAATTCAAGATTGGGACAAATTCCCTGATGCCTTAGACCAGTTAAATCCATTTAATATCTGAAGGCATACTTTGGGCTTTATGTTGGTAAGTTTGGAATAATCTGTGTGTTTCTCCTTATTTTATTCATAATCTGTCAAAGAGGAGACAGAATGGGCTGACTCCTAGACAACATTCAACCATGACATACCCTGATTCATCTTTTATTACAAAATCACTAAAGAGGAATTTAGGGAGACCACTACAAAGTGACTCTGTCCCAGACCTAAGCCCCTTGTCTGGAGACGGGCAGTGAATTCATAGTAAGTGAATCACTATGAATCACTGGTCCTGGCTGAGACCTGTAGTGACCTTCGATGCCAGTGATACCAGTACCTGACCTCAAAGGGCAAGATAAGGCCACAGCTGAGGACACCTGGCTCCAACCCCAACTAATTAGATAGAGACTATAGCAGCAGGCATCTCACTGCTGCTGTCTCAGTCCTGCCCTAAATGTCAACCTGGAGATAAGATAATTCTCCTAAATTAGCATAATTTGTTACTTGGAAAAGTCTTTGAACTGACTCCTGAGGTCCTGCTCAGTTCCCACACTTTCCTCAGTATCCCCTCTCTTTATTTGAAAACCAAAGAAGTATAGGCTTCCCAGAGACGTTCTTTGTCTAAACCCCCAAAATCTTGAATACTGCTAGAGGGTTTTGAACCTCCTAGAGCCCTAAAATCATACCACTTGTCTCATTTATTTAAGCCTTCACTGTGTACTCATTTGGGAGATTGTGGACCTGATCAGTCTATGATAATTGAGATTCCATCTTACTCCAGAGAGAATGGCTAGTATCAAGAAATAAAATAATAACAAATACTGGCGAACACTTCTACATTGTTGGTGCAGAAATAAACTAGTACAGCCACCATGGAGATCAATACGGAGATTCCCCAAAAATCTGAAAACAAATTTTATTTGATCCAGCTACTCCCTTTACAAGTATCTTCTTGAAAAAGATAAAGACATCATCTTACAGTGATACATGAACACCCATGTTTAGAGCAGCACAATTCATAATTGCTAAATCTTGGAAATGGCTTCATGTTCCTCAACCTCTGAATGGATAAACAAAGTCTGATATTTATCTACCAGTCTTAAGGTTATTTTGTGACCACACTCTGGGATCTGCACGGATTTTACCCTGACCGCAACCACGACCCTGGAGGTCAACTTGGCTGGCATCCCTGATGTCCTTCCCCTACTCCCACTGCCCTAGACACAGCTGTGGCTTCTGGAGAACTGGCAGAAAAACTGCCCCTTCACGGCACATAGAAGGGAGGGATCCGGCCCATCATTCACATCCTGACATCCCCAAACTCTAACAAGCCGCGATGAGCCCAGCCAGTCCTCCCGGAGAGTCCAGATTTTAGCCTCACTATTTCCATGGAGAAGTAGCAGCTATCAGTTAAGCAGGGGTGTCTCCCCATGCTGCCCTGCACTGCTGTCCTGAGAGCCACAGCTGCGCTGAGAGCCCCACACCACCCCGGGGTCCGAGCCTGTGACATCTTTGTCCTTCAGCCAGCTGCAGAAGGAGGAGAACGAGAGTGTGGAGTTGGAGGAGCTGGTGGGGCAGCTGCGCTCCTGCAGGTGCAGAGGAAGAGCCTGCTTCTGGAGCACAGCAGCCCGGTGGCGCAGTACACAGCCCAGGAGGCCGAGCACAAAAAGATGCAGAAGATAAACAGGTTTGCGTGTTTTACCCTTGTTTTTTTCTCAGTCATTAAAAAGAAAAGCCTGAACTACGTAGAGAGACCTCATCCCAAAACACACACACACAAATAAAAACATGATCTAAACAGATAATAGAGTATTGAATTAGCCTATTCGTTGTAAGATATTTTGTGAAACCTTGGAGTCAAGTTTTTATGCTTGCTTTCAAATTAAATTCCTTTACCTCTTTTCACCTTGAAATTTAATAGAAGATTGAAGAAGCTGAACAACAGCATT
Organism: Dasyprocta punctata; assembly: GCA_004363535.1. Lineage (NCBI taxonomy): Eukaryota > Metazoa > Chordata > Mammalia > Rodentia > Dasyproctidae > Dasyprocta > Dasyprocta punctata. Next base: position 16,507 of record RJWM01024658.1, on the reverse strand, counting down.
TTAGAACGTTTTGTGGTTTTTTAGGGGGTGGCAGCTAGTGATTGGTCCAAATTTGAGCCTACTCTTTACTCCAAATTGGTCTAAGTTCAAGTCTTCCAATTCACGCTTACTTATGGGTCCAAATTCAGTTGTAGTGCTGGGTTCAAACTCAAGGCAGCAGCTGTTAGGTAGACGCTTTATGGTAACAGAAACAAACAGATGGGGAACTTGCTCAGTGAACATCAGCTGGGGACTGTCCAGTTTCTGTAGGGTAACCTGGTTTTGGAGCAGGAATACCGAATAGTGCATAACTTTAAAGTCAGCTTGTCAACTGTGCCTAAAACACAAAACTCACTTCTCTCATTGAAAACTGAGTACACCCATAATCCCAGCACTCGGGAGGCTAAGGCAAGAGGATCACCGCGAGTTGGAGGTCAGTCTATGTTACATAAATGATTTCCAGGCCAGTCTGGACTGCATGGTAAGACCCTATTTAAAAAACAAACAAGCAAACCAAAAAACAAAAAAAAAAAAAAAAAAAAAAAACCCTAAAAAACTGAGTTGTCTACTATTTACTGGATAAATTACAGAATTGAATTTACATAAAGGGTTGAAGGGTAAGGCTGAAAATGTAGACTTATGCTTCCAGCCAGGATAAAGCTACAGGGACCAGATTAACACTTGGGGAAAAAAAAGAATTATAAATCAACAGAACAATAGTTTTCAGACTTTGGACAAGAGGTGGAGGGTTGTGAACCCCAGAGATGGAGATCATGTGGAGTCTAGATCACCTCACCGCCACCCAAACAGAACCTGTGAACTCCACTGGGTCAAGGAGTCAGGCAGGAAGGTTGGGGAGGTCATGGTGGTGACAGTGTCTGGGGCAGGGGGAGGGAGAAGGGGACCTGGAGCTCTTTCGGGGTCACAAGTCTTTGGCTGAGCACTGCTGTGTACCTGTGTGAGAGGAAACTGCCCAAAGCTGAGGAAGGAGACACTAGAGATGAGGAGGCAGAAGAATTCCTGGCAGCCACAAATGCTAAGAAACAGCCCCCAAGCCCAGCAGCTGGAGGGGAAAGGCCTTATGCTATAAGGGACTCTGAGACCGAAGAGGTGGGCAGGAGGTTGCTCTGGGCGCACGTGGGTGGAGGTCGGTGCTGAGCAAGTCCTGCTGTTCTCTACTAACTGAAATGTACAACAGAACAGCGTTTACCACTAACTAAACATAGCAATAAACATAGCACCCAACATAAAATCTACACCATGCAGCATCTACTCAGGCAATAATAACAATGCGATTCATGATCAGGACACACACAAAGAGCGAATTCAGAAGTGAGAGAGAAGATGGTTTGTCAAAGGTTGTAAACAGCTGTTATGAACATACCCCATCTGCTCGAGAGAGCAGAGAAAAAGCAGGACGATGAAGAGAGAAATGAAAAATGCAGAAAACAAAAACAAAACTCCAAAGGATCTCTTCTAGAGATGGCAAAACAAACCATGTGAGATGACTGCTGTATTGACGGAACAACAGCAGATCAGACTGCAGGAGAAAAGAGTGAAGGGGAAGAAAGAGCAGGAGACACCGTCCAGTGGAACAGAGGCACGGAGCAGGTGGCACGAACACGGGACACGTCCACGGGACGCTAGCAAACAGTCCTAGGCAAGGAGAGAAGGGGAAAGCCAGGAAAGTGTATTAAAGAATTAATAGCTGAAATGCTTCCAAATTCGATGAAAGATACAAAGCCACAGCCACAAGAAGCTCAATGAATCTCAAGCAGAACAGAGACCACGCCAGGACACATCCTAACTGAATTTCTGCACATCAGTGATAAAGAAAAATTCCTTATAAGAAGTCTGACATTTTGTCTAGAGGAGCAAATAAAATAAAGACATCAGACCTTTATTAGAAGCAGTGCAAGCCAAAAGACTATGAAGAACATCTTTAAAAAGAATGAAAACAGTCACCAAAAGCCTGCTGGCTTCAGATTCTCTACCTGGCGAAATGATCTTGTCAGTAAAGTATTATGATTTCTCAATAGAAGTACTGGGCATCTTTCTATCCCTTACTATCTATGATGCTTTGTGAACTGTTCCTCCTTTTTCATCATATCACTTTCTATATATTTGTTCCCACAAAGAGGTACAATTAATTTTTATTGTTTCAACTACACAAGGACTTCTTTCCTGGTAACTTTACTAAAATCCCTTATTATGTCTAATAGGTTCTTAGTAGATTTGTTTTCTACACATAGAGTTATATAGCTCTGAATAAGGACACTACTATTTACAACTTTCCAACCCTTTTAACTTTTCTTTTTCATGTCACGTGAAATAGTTATCACTTAGTAACCACTATGGTTAATGTTGCTCAGAACAGGGTCAGGGGACAATCTTGTATTGTTTCCAGTTTGAACAGAAAAGCTTTTAACATTTCCCTCTTCTCTGTGATACTTTCTGCAGTTTTATTTATTTTTTTTGTTTTAATTTAATTTTATTTTTTGTCAGTACCAGGGATCAAACTCACTACCTCGCGCCTGCCAAGCAGGCGCTTAGGCCACTGAGCCAAACTACCAACCCTAGCTTTTCCAAGGCAGAGTTGCACTATGTAGTTCAGGCTGACCTTGCTCATGTCGTAGCCCAAGCCGGCCTCGAACTCACAACACTCCACCTACCTCAGCCTCCCGAGTGCTGGAATTAAAGGCGTGCGCCACCACACCCGGCTTGCAGTTTTATTTTTTAATAGACACATTAAAGATGCTTTTGTCTATTCCCAATAATTTCTTTAGAATTTGTGCATCCAGATTCATGAGTGAAAATGAAAAGTAATCTTCCTTTCTTACACAATCACTGTTTTACTTTGTTGTATCAAAGTGATATTAATCTCATTAAGTAAATTAAGCAGCATTCCTTTTTTTTTTTTCAGTGCAGGGGACAGAACCCAGGGTCCCATGCACAAAAGGCAGGTGCTCTGCCACCAAGCTACAACCCCAGGCAAGCATGACCTCTTTTCTGGAGAGGTGATTATAGAAGACTAGAACTGTTCCTCTCCTGAGTGTCTGCAGAACTCTGCAGTTTAAGTATCTAAGCCTGTTGTTTTCATCTAGGGAATGGTTTTGGTTCAATTCATTTAATGATTAAAAGCATTTCAGGTACCCTTGCTCTTCCTGGATCAGTTTTGGCAAGCTGTGTGTTTTAAGGAATTTGATTATTTCATCTAATTTTTCAAATGTGTTGACATGAAACTATTTCTAGGTGCACACAAATTTAAACCTCTCCTTGGACAATTAAGCCTGCCCTCTTTATGAACTGATCCTCTTTGCTAAGTGGTGCTTTTTATCTAACATCTATCTTGTTTGGGGCTAAAATTTACCACTGCTCTTGGTTTCTATTTGTGTAGCACAGTTTTCCCTGCTCTTTAATTTTTTAACTTCCTGTATTCTCGTGCTGATGATGTATGCTTTAAAGACCAAAGCACATTTTCATTTATTCCAGTCTGGCAACCTTTGCCTTTAAAAATAGAGTAGAGGGCTGGGAATTAACTCAGCAGCACAATTGCCTGCTTGGCAAGTACGAGGCTCTGAGTTTGATCCTCGATACTAAAAATAAAAATAAAATAGGTAGTCTATTATAGTGTATTTACTATGGATGTATTTGGCTTAAAATATACTTTTATTTTGTATTTTCTGTTTTCTCACTTTTCTACCTTTCATTTTCCTTTCTTGCCCTCACTTTGGATTTTTTTTTTTTTTTTTTTTTTTTTTTTTGAGACAGGGTCTCATCACATACTCAGGCTGGCCTTGAACTCAGTAGGTATCACCAGGTAGCCCACACTGGTCCTCCTCCCTCAGCCTCCTGAGTGCTGGAATCGCAGACATGCACTACCATGTCTGGCATCACTGGGATTATATTTTTAACCATTCTTCTTTTCCCTATATTGGTTTAAAAGTCACAGTAGTCTCCCTTAATCTGTGGTCTTGGTTTCTGCAGTTTCAGTTACTTACAGTCAGTTGCTGTTTAAAAATAATAAATGACCTGACGAAGGGTGGGGTCCGGTGTCCAAGTAGAGCTGCTTTCTCCTCCTTGGCAAGGAGCAGATGTCCCCAGGTCCCCGCACTAACCCTTTCCCCACCCAAACGGGCTTTCTTAAAGGATGGGACGCTCTCATTTATTACATAAAAAACTGCACTTTATCCTCCAAAGTCTTCAAACAAACCAAAAACACGGTACTTATGGACCTCTCTGCATTCTTTTTAATTGCACTCTAATTTTTCAAGTATTGGCTGTAACAAAATGAGGGAGGGAAGAACTGAACTCAGGCTTTGTCCCTGTGTCAGGTACACGGCCGTGCTCAGAGTGAGCCCCGCAGGGTGGGCGCAGGGCACCAGGACCCAGCGCGAGGTCGGCGCGAGGGCGAGACTCTGCCGGGTGCCGCTGACATTTGATTTGAGCCACAGCGGTCACAGGAGCTGCGCTCTGCAGAAGCGTGTGGACACGTGCGTTACAATTGACATCTATTTTATTTCAGGAGAAATGAGAACGTTTAGGATGTGAGTCCAAGAAGCGGTGAAAGAAAATGAAGAACTGCACCAGGAATTAATGAGAGTAGTCCTGTTATCGGTGAGGAATGGCGAGTCGTGTTGTGTTTCTGATATCCTGCTAATTTAAAACAAGATAAGATAAACTTGAAGAAATCAAGTGTGTCTGTGTGTGTGTATGTGGTACTGGGGTTTAAACCGAGGGCCTTTGCACTGAGCTACATCCCCAATCTTTTTAATTTTTTTTTTTTTTTAATTTGTGAGACAGGGTCTTCTTCTGTCACTTAAGCTAGCCTCACACTTGTGATTCTTTGGCCTCAGCTTCCCAGACTGCTGGGATTGCAAGCATACCCTACCACACCCAGTTTATATTTTCTCTTTTTAACTAATACATTTTAAGGGAGAGTTTCTAAGCAATGAATAAGGTACAGTGAGATCCTAGTAAACCCTCTGAATTGGTATTAAAGTCCTCTCTGAGTTTGGGACTGGCCCGGGCAGCTACTGGACCTGGGTGCCGCGTGACTTCCCCGCTGAGCCCGGATTTTCTTCCCAAAGGCTTCCTAGTCGGTGCCCCTTGTGCCCCCATGAACGGCATCAGGGAGAGTGGCTCAGTTACACGGGGTCTCCCGGGCGTCCGAGGGCTGCTGTGAGCATCTAAAGCCTCAGGTTCTTTTCCTAACCTGGATTCTAGCCAGGAGTCCAGCCCCTTGGTGTTTCCTTAAATAAAGTTAAATACAAATCAATAAGATGAAGGATGGCCCCGCTTTCAAATACCCAGTCCTGCCACATTCCCCAGTCCTGGGTTGCTGAGATTCAGACTCGGCCCTGTACCCCAGCTTGGTGGTCTGTGCAGAAAGGGGGAACACTAATGACTCCCTCTGCATGTCACTGTAGGCAGAGTGGAAGGGGCGGCTATTTTTGTTCTGTTTTGTCTAGAGACAGATCCTTACTAAGTTGCCCAGGCTGGCCTCCAACTCGTGGGCTCAGGCGATCCTCCTGTCTCAACCTCCCAAGGAATGGAGACTCCAGGTGTGTGTGACTACACCAATTTCTTTCCCAAGTCTTTTTGTTACCTACACCTGCAAGGGGTGTGAGGGTGAAAACGACAAATATTTTATTACAGGGCAGCCTGGTATCAGTGAAGGCTGTAGTTTGCACTTTGTGTATATGATTTTTTTTTTCCTGTTCTGACCTTTATTAGTCCTGGAACCAAAGATCATGTAAGGTTGTATAACTGATAACCTAGATATGGAATAACGAAAAAATGGTTCCATGAAAAGGTATAACCATAAAATCAATTATAAACAGTGACTACACAGGATATCACACAAGACTTTTTTTTTTTTTTAAAGACACAGTCTTACTATGTAGTCCAGGCAGACCTTGAATCCATTGTGTAGTCCAGGCTGGCCTCAAACTCAAAATCTTCCTGCCTCAGCCTCCTGTATGGTGGATTAGAGGTGTGTGCCACCATGCCTGGCCATAAGATCCTTTTGAATGGTAAAATAGCCACACTACATAGAGGTTCTAGAATAGAAAAACATAGCAACCAAAATTAAGAATCGAAGAACTACAGATTAAACATAGTTTAAATGTGAACTTGTGAATAAAATAATAGGTCAGAAGCAAGCTGGGTATGGTGGCACATGCCTGTAATCCCTGCACCCCAGAGGCTGAGGTAGCACAACTTTTGTGAGTTCAGGTCCAGCCTGGGCTACACAGTGAAACAGCCTCCTAAGTAGCATGAATTACAAGGATATGCAACCAGGAGAGCCCCCAAAAGGCCCTGCTAATGATGGTGTTTATAGCTGCGTCCCAGTAAAGCAGAGCCTCCTGTGCCCACACAGGGCTCCACATCCAGAAAACCATGGCTCCTGATGGGGCAGCACCCTTCCCTCTGCACCCCTGCCTCTCTCCTTACCACTTCCTCTCTGCTAGTCATTCCCTCTATTCCTCTCCCATCAACCGCCATAGACCTTCCTTCCTGCCTCCTTCCTTTAACAAATATTTCAATATCTGACATTTGTTGGGCATATTTACCTTCAAAACCTTTCTGCAAAATTTGAAACAGGCTCATCAATCTTGTCTCTCCTGAGCCATCTGCCAACCTACCTCAAGGGTGGCTCACTGAGCTCATTCTTTTGTTTCATTCTATCTTCATAAGCCAGCAGCAGTGGGGAGAGGTACTTCACATCCACCTGGAGATTATAGAGAAAGGCGCAGTGCAGTAAAGGATGGGTAACACATTTCCTCCATCTAAGTGCAATCATCAAATTTTTAAAAGGCAAAACACTCACTTATTTTGGAATGGTTCTTAGAGGCTGTGCAAACAGAGCTGAGAAAATAGGAGCCCGAAATTAAATAATTTTCACTTAACCAGCCAGGGTGGGATAGGGTCCTTTGGTGGGAGGCCTTCAATATGGAAAGTCTAAGGAAAAAACAAAATAAACTTTGCTTCCTCTCATATGGCAAATTTTAGTCTTTGGCAGGCTTACAGAGGAGGTTACTGGGAATTGAACCTAAAATCTTTGCACTGAACTACACCTAGACCTTTTTATTTTTATTTTGAGACTGGATCTTCAAAAGTTTCCCTAATTTGGCTCGAATTCATGATTCTCCTGCTTCAAGAATTGCTGGAATTACAAGCACATGTATCTTAGATATTCTCAAACTAGACTGGGCATCACCCATCTGTGTGTGTGTGTGTACAAGAAAAATTATTTATGAAATGATTTAGAGTAGTGTCCCTTTTGCTCGAGATACTTCAGTGTATATTTCCTAAAAACAAAAGCATTCATATATCTAACAACAGTACCATCATAAAAAGGAAGAAATCAAAACTGATACAATATTATTTTCAAACATGCAAACTGTCTTCAATTTTGTTTGTTTTCCCAACACTGTCCTTCTCCAATCAGGGATCCGGTCTAGGGTCGCATTTCAGATCTAGCATCAGCTTTTTCTTTAGTGTTTTGCAGAGTGAGGGCTGGGAGTCAGAGCCTCGTGTCTGACAGGCTCATGCTCCCCGCCAAGCCACACCCTCAGCCCCCATGCTCTGTACACTTCTGCGCTCTCCCAGAGTTTCACCCAGGGGCTCTATGGCCTTGATGATGGGGCTGCGAGGGAAGGAGGTGCTCTGAGTACATTTTTATACTAAAGTATAGTAAACTGGAATCCATTGGAATCAGAAATCAATTCAATTATAAAGGCCAGAAAAACATCTGATTTTTTTTGTAGTAAGAAACATTACCCCTTCCATGGACAAATGCCTGGATTTTGTTTGATATCTACTCAGCTCTACATTCAAATGATGGACGGTCATTTTCAAGCCATCATTTTCATCCACCAGCTCTTGGGCTTGTTTCCTGAGATAAAGTAATTCAGATTGAGCAACTCCTGAAAGAAAAACCAATGTAACATTATACTGTAATAAATTCTATAAAATTTGTCAAGATTTTATATATATTGATCATCATTTATCTTTTGTTACAGGAGGTAATGAGTTTTATATATCTATAGTAGAAATGAATGAAAAGTTACTGTCATACTTACTTTTCTCTCGAAATGAAGGAAGGAAAGATTGATTTAGCTCACATTTTATGGAGGTTTCAGTCTGTGACCAGCTGTCTCCAAGGCAGGATGGCATGATGGAGGGCAATAGTTCTAGGTAAAGCAATGAGAGCAAAAAGAGGGGGAGAGCAAGCCTCTTTTCCTCCCTAATATTGTTAGCAGGCTACCCACCCTAGGGCAGGTATAACACTCACATCATCTCCATGGCCTCCTCTTGCAGATAGGCTGAGGATGTTTACAAAATGAGGACCCTGGCCCACTGCTGAGTCACTTAGCTAAGCTTCTAAACTTCTCAAGTTGACACAATGAATCAAGTATCATGATATACTAGGGTATAAACAGCCACCTTAGGGCATGTCCTCTATATCCTAGGATACAGAACTGCTGAGTCACTTACTTAAACTTCCAAACTTCTGAAGTCAAAACCATATATCACCATTACAGTAACCAAGCTCTTTAACATCAAACAAACAGCATTGTTTTGGAAATTTATGTGTATAATAATGCAAAACAGTACTCTTAAGTTGGAAAGAAATAGTTGTTGTTTCAGATGATATATTTGTGTCTTGAAAATTGCACTGAATAAATGAAAAATTTGTTAAAACATAACTTTCTCATCTAACAGCAATGTTCTATTAGAAAACATGATGAAAAATAGATTCTACAAAGAAACAGCACAAATAAAATATCCAGAAATAAATGTACCTAAAACAAGGAATATGCACATTCTGTTTGAGAAAAACAAACCACTTGACTTATAGCCATAACATTCACCTTATTTTAATATGAAAAAGTATAAATGATATTAGTGAATATTTATATAATCAAAGAAAAAGTACTCAATGCCAATGACATAAATCATAAAAGAAAAACCTTCTAGAGACTGAATTGAATTATCAACAGACTAAGAAAATATGTACATGACAAAGGGCTAAAATATTTAGCATGTACAGAGTTCATGTAGGCCAAAAAAATGGTGTTTCAATTTAAATTAGGCAAATTTATGAATGATGAAATTTATGAGATGGTATGAACATAAAAAAGAACTGAAAAGGCCAGTTGTTGTGGTGCACACTGGTATCCAAGCACTTGTGATGCTGAAATAGCAGGATCACTGCAAGTTCAAGGTCATCCTGGGTTACAAAGTGAATTCAAAGCCAGCCTGAACTGTGTAGTGAAGCCCTGTCTAAAAAAAAAAAAAAAAAAAAATTAGGAAAACCCCAAAATCCAACAAAAATATTCACATAAATATCAATAAATATGCAAAGTGAAATATTAACTCTCAAAATAAGTAATAAACACAGTGAAATCAGCTCAATCCTTTAATAAAAGAATTGGGTACTCATCTCTGTCTGCCTGAGAGGATGCTTTCTCAGTCTCTTTCAGCCTTCCATTGTCTTTTCCATCCTTTTAAGTTTTACCTGTAATCTTTTCAAAGCTTGTTTTAATATATTCAGTTGAAATGTAAAGAGCTTGACTGAAGCATAAGAACTTGATTTGCATATCTTAGGTGTAAATTTTCTTCTTTTAACTCCTCAAACATTTGACAGGTTATTTCTATACATCTTTGATGTTATCTTAGTTACTTTTCTTGTTGCTGTGACAAAATACTTGACAACCCAAGTTAAAGCAGGAAAGATTTATTTTGGCTTATGGTTTATAGAGGTTTCAGTCCAAAGTTCACTGTGTCCAAGGCAGAATGGCATGACCGAGGGGTACTGCAGAGGCAAAACGGTCAGTGGCATGGCAGGGTAGGCAGAAGATAGCAAAACAGCAAAGTAAAAAAATAGCAGCAACAAACAGCAACAACAGAAGCCCTCCTTCTGTACATTATATTATATCTAGACTACCCTGCCCACTTAGCGTGGGTGGCACTTACATGCAGGGTGAGACATCATTAATCCTAGTATTGCACCATGAATCAATCCCAGAATCACATTCTGAATTTTAGCATCACATGCCTTGGATCCAGTCACCTCCAAAAAGCTCTAATTATGACCATGTGAACCTTTGGGAGGACATCCAGACACAAGCCATAACAGGCATATTCTACCACTTACATTTGAAAAAGCAGAAGGAAAAAGCTTTAAAGTATTCATGCTTACCATTTTAAAGTCTCAAAAGCATGTTTCTGCTTTGCCTAATACCTAGGTCTGTTGTGGCTCTCCAGGGGTTACTTGTGGGACCATGTATAGAGCCTCTTAGCTCCTCTATCAGTGTCAGTCACCAGGATGGGTCCCAGTCTTCCTTGACCGCGTGGCTTGCGTAGAATTTGTTTCTGTCTCTCTGGTGGCCCTCTTTTTTAGCACACTGTATAGTCATTGGCTTTTGTTCACTGGGTTCACTGATCTCCTTGTACAGGAGGTTGGGTGACTTACCAAAGTCATAGGAGCTTGGAGGATCCTTTTGTCCTGGGTCCTTGTTTAACTTGGAGGGCCAAGGACACCATATTGGCTGTCTTCTTAACCCAGTTATCTTTTTCTTGGGTCTCCAAATCTCAATTGTTAAACACCCAGAAGAAGGATAAGTTGCACCAGCATTGTAAAGAAACCAGAAGGTTTATTTTTAAAGATCTTAGCTAGATAGTAACTACTTCGAAATGGATAACATGATCAGGGAACTGTTACAGTGGCCTCTTATGAACTCAATTTGTGCCTGAGCGCTGGCTGTAACTCAAGTTGTCGACTGAAGGCTCAGGTTCCTGTACACGGCCTTCAGTCTCCTTTATACAGGCAGATCTCACACTCCTTAGAGAGACATTGGCCCAGTATGTCTCAATTAATCCCATACAGGAAAGGATGCTGCAATGTTCCTTCCAGAAGTTTTTAAGGGTTAAATTTGCATTTGGGACCATGTACATGCACAAGCAGCCAGAATTCAGGTCATAACTCAGACTTTGGTCCTAAAATTAAAATTCTGGTCACAGCCCAAGTTGTTAGTGTGTCAGCCAGTCGTAACTTTAGAGTCCACCGTATTTCATGCCACTCATGGCTGTCTCAGAAGTTGAGTCTCTACAGAATGTTAACAAACAACAATTATAAAGTTTAACAGAGAACACTTGAGATCAGGAGCATCACTACATTTTAGCATAATAATCATGATGGCATTATTATATTAAAACCAGTAAGGTTTGTTATTATTTCAAGGCTCATTTATACATTTATCTTAATACAGAATGACCTTCTAGTCAGTCAGTTATATCTATCCAATTAGGAGATAATAAATGACATATAGAAACATTTACATAATTTAGTCATCCTTCAATAGAATGTCATCTGTCTTGGTTACTTTTCTCTCATTGCTGAGACAAAATACCTGACACCCAAAATTAAGGAAGGAAATGTTTATTTAGCTCACAGTTTGTGGAGGTTTCAGTCCATAATCAGCTGGTTCCAAGGCAGGGTAACACAGCATGCAAGCAATACTTAAAGCTGGCAGAAGACTTCGAAAGCAGCAAAAGCCAAAGTAGGGGCAAGCCTATTTTTCTTCCCTTATACTGTAAGTAGTCTGCCCCCCTGGTGTGGATGTAGCACTCACATCAACTCCATGCCCTCCTCTTGCACAGGCTGAGGATATTTACAAAGTAAAGACCCTGGCCCCATGCTGAATTACTTACCTGAACTTCTGACCTCAAATTGACATAATAAACAGCATCCTAGAGTGGTAACTGCTTGTCCCCTACACCTCAGGATGCAGAGCTTCTGGGTCACTTAGTTAAGTTCTAGAATTCTCAAATTGATACAGTGAATCAACCATGACATCATTCAAGAAGAATACATCTGTCCACAGATGTACCTTATAGGTTATTTATGTCCAGCCTCAATTTTTAGAGTGACATTCCCTAGACTGCACAGTGTCTGATCATCCTTTAATAAGAAGACTTCATTTCCTTACCCATAAAAAACTTAACCCTTTGATGATGGACACACAGACAATTACATAAGACAATTACATTTACTCAGAGTGTACTCTCAGATACATTGGCCATAGAACTAAAAGCAACAAGATTGTCTCTAAGTCCCCCATTTTTAACTCAACATAAGTCAAATTTTGATGGGTTGTTTCTCTTCTCCCATGATTGTGCCAAGGAAGCAACGTTTCAGTGAGTGCATTGGGCTGGGTGGAATTTGTCTCTGCATAAGGTGGAGGTGGGTCTCACTTCCTTTTCTCTTCTGAGGAAGGCCTAAATCAAACCCCATAAGTGCATTTCTGCCTCCCTGTCAGGATAGCTGTCCTGCTTTGTGGAAATACAACTCCTAAGTGTGAGTTTGAGTGAGTTTGCTTGTTTCCACCACTCAACTTTAGTGATTACCATGATTTGGGGAATCTTGCTTTACCCATACTCCAAACCTCACTCAAGTTTGTGGTGGACTATTATAAAACAAATCTCAAATGTATCATTTCACCTATATGTCTCACAGAAAGAACTTCTGTTAACTAGTTTTGCAGATGACACACATACAGAAAAGTGCATGCATTCCAAGTGTAGCTGGATGGATTTTCTGAGCACACTCAGAAAATTAGCCCCAGACCATGAAAGCCATCTCCGTATACCTCTTCAAAAAAAGAGCCAATGGAATACCATAGTTTGAAAGGAAGTGTGTAGTGTGTCTCCCTCACGTCTAGCTTCTGTGACTCAGCATTGCCTGTGCAATTCAACCACACTAGATGCATAGTTGTAGACCTAAGTGTGCCCTGCTGTCTAATGTCATTTTGCCTGAGTGTACCCTAATTGTTTGCCCATTTTGTGGTTGACTTGGGGAACTTCCATTGGGGTTACTTCAGGGAAAGATGTGTTAGTTTTTCTGCTATGTGGCTTTTGGTTCTCTCATGGACTTCAATTGTTAAATCATAGTGCAACAGGCAACAGAAAAATCAAAATGATTCCCAGGATTTGAAGGCAGATTTATTTACATGCATGGGCACTGACCTCAAGAAAAAAATAAGAGGCCCTGATCTCTGGTGGTCTAGGGTTCATATGGAGTTTTCAGGCAGGAATGTACAGAAGCAGAGTAGGTGGCTGTCTTTGATTGATTCTTACAATTTGCATCATTGTGAGCAGTGATGTATCACAGTGAGCAGCTTTTTCTAAGAAACAGAAGTAACAGGAACTGTAACAGGAACTGTTACCCAGGCAAGTCACAGAAACTGAAGTATACTGGGGGAGGGGGGAATTTTCTGCTACAGTAGTTAGAGTTACTGCCCCACCAGTGTCCAAAGTAACTGTCCTAGTTTACACACACCTCAGCAGGACATGCGCTAGTGAGGATACGAGGTGTATGAGTGTATGAGAGACCGTGAGGTGCCTCTGAGAGGGTATACTGGTGGGCCCAGAGGGGGATGATGGCATGGCATGTGTGTCCTGAAAGGACCTGTACCAAGAACTTGTCATTGGAAAGAAAGATGTGGACTGTATTAGGGACAAGACTTGAGCCACTTTGCAGTATTCAGTTACAGTATGAAAACATGCTCAAGGTCATTCATCTGCAGAGAAGGACAAGGTAAAGCTGTGCTGGATAGTCCATCATAGCCCCACCTGAAAGGGGAATTCCAAGTATTGGTGAGGATGTAGAGGAACCACATTTAAAATTGCACACACATAGCTGGGTGTAGCAGCACACAGTGTGATCCCAGAATTTGAGAGGCTGAGGCAGGAGGATCACTGATAGTTCAAGGGCAGCTGGGGCAAGTGTGACCATAAACGATTCCATCCCTGAGGCAAAACACAACTGAGCTGGGGCACAACAGGATTATAATTAAAATCCACAGTAAAACATGCTATACTAATGGAGGATATTTAAGACCCTTTTCATCAATCATCGATATCTTCCTCTTCCTCTGGTAGATGACAGGATGAGAGTGCAGAAACAAAATAATTCTATTTGTGTTGAGGTGCACTCAGAAAAGGAACCCTGAAACCAGAGATCATGCATGGCATCAATGAAGTCCAGTCTGGTGGTTATAGAATAAAACTAAACCTCTGGATAGATGATGTATAGGCAATCTTGTGATTTGAATGTCACCCACAATGAACAGATTTTTAGCCTCGCTTATCTTTGTTTTGTCTTTGGAAGAGGAACTTGAGTTCTCCAAAGGTCCTAGGTGGGCTGGAATGTGGTGTGGGGCTGATGCAGAGCTGCGCTGTCGTCACAGCACTTGGAAGCAGTTCACAGCTTCAGGTGTGACAAACCCAGGAGTCACGTCCTGTCACCTCAACTGTACTGGGGGTGAAGAGGACCACCGCATATGGACCTTCCCACTGCTGGTGGCTTGTGCAGGACACATATTGTCCAAAGTGACAATGTGCCCACCTTCCGCTCTGAAGTTACTCAGGGAGTCTCAAAAGCCTTGGGCACTGAGCGTCGGCCTCACTGTGGTTGGTGGTGTCAATCGTCGGGATAGTTAGAATGGATCAATGGGATACTACAAATGAATTCCTCAAGGTAGTGCAGGAATGGAAGGATCCCCCAAAGAAGTGCCTACCTGTGGCTTTTATACAGGTGTGTGTAGAACCTTGACTAACACCAGGGTCCCAGGGCATAAGAGTGGGTGGGTCCAGGGTCTGTTTGTCTCCAGACAGACAGGATTTGCTGAAACTGGGTACTTTATTTGTCTCAAAGCTCCCTCAGTCTTCTCAACAGCCAGGATATCATTTCTGAAGTTCAAAGGAGACAGCTCCTGAAACTCGGGCACGTTTCTGACCTGTATAAAAGCCACAGGTAGGCGCTTCTTTGGGGGATCCTTCCATTCCTGCACTACCTTGAGGAATTCATTTGTAGTATCCCATTGATCCATTCTAACTCTCCCGATGATTGACATCACCAACCACAGTGAGGCCGATGCTCAGTACCCAAGGCTTTTGAGACTCCCTGAGTAACTTCAGAGTGGAAGGTGGGCACATTGTCACTTTGGACAATCTATGGCTACCCAAGGCTTGAATAATCTCATGGGCAAGGACCTTGACCACTTCTGGAACTTTTTCAGTCTGGGTCGGAAAGGTTACTGTCCAACCTGTGTGGGAATCAAGCAGAACGAGGAGGAACTAGCTGTGTATGAAATCAATCTGCCAGTGTTCTCCATCATAATTGCTCCCTGGTGGTTTTACTGGGACATTCTGAGGATGACTCCTCAGACGCAGTTCACATCTTTTAACCATCTGTTGTGTCATTTGATCTTGTCCTTCCCCAGAAAGGATTTGGTGACTAAAGTATGAATTTTTTTTGTCCAATGTGACAAATATCATGAATACTCTTAATTACTTTCCATCCCAAACCTCTTTGCAGAAAGAGGCAACCCTCAGGAATGGCCCACTGTTATTCACAGTTCAGGGCCCATCCCTGGCTCTTGGCATGTAGAATTTCCTTGTCAGAATGAACAGGCAATAAACTAGCAGACCACAAGAGGGAGCACTCCAACTGCCAATAAGCTGCTGCCTTTGCCTCCTCATGGGCTTTTCCATTGCCCACAGCAAAGGGCACTGCTCCTGCCAGATTTCCCAGACAGAGTGACTGACCCTTCTCAAGGCAGGAGAACGACCTCAGTGAGTTGTGGAATCCCTGGAGCAAGTGTAATGGGCGATTCATTAGAACTTAACAGGCCTTGTTCCCTCCAGATTGCAGCTTGTGCCTGAACCACATGAAATGCATACTTAGAATCAGTATAAATGTTTACTCTTTTATCTATTGTCACAGTCAGTGTTTGGGTGACAGAATCAGCTCTGCCTTTGAGCACTTGTACTGCGAGGTAAGAGGCCTGACCCTAATGGTCCTGTACAGTTAATCACTGAATACGCTTCCTTTCTGTGTCTGTCCTATACAAAGAAGCTGCCAGCAGTGAACAACTCATCTTGTGGGTCACTGAGGCTGATTAGTTAATGCTTTCCTTAACTGTTTGGTGTGGATTAGAACCTCACTAAAACTGTGTTCCCTTTCTCCCTGCTCTCAGGGATCAGGCAGGAAGGTGGCGGGGTCGAGGTTTTGACAGGTTTCAGTATTTACATCTTGTCCTTCTAAAAAATAAACAAACAAACAAACAACCTGATATTTTAAAACTTATGCATCAGAGACCCACATGTGGACTGGGGCATTAAGAATTTTCTCGATGTCATGGAGGGACTTGATTGTCCGACTCTTCCCCAGGGTGACCTTGTAAGTTTCAGGAACTAAGATGCCTGCTGCTGCTAAAGCCCAGGAGCAGCCTGACTGTCCTCTGACCACAGTGTGTGGTTCTTTGGGCTGGAGTCTTGGCCCCATGAATTGGGTAAGAAACCCCAAAACCAATCCCTGTCTTCCAGTCAAGAAGAACATATATTTGTCTTGAGTTGGGAGTCTCAGTGCAGAGGCTTCTCACAGGGCCCCCCTGAGGACCTGGCAAGCCTGGTAAGACTCTGGATTTCAGACAAGGAGGTGAGTCCCTGTGTCTTA
>RJWM01024657.1:0-30453 GCA_004363535.1 Dasyprocta punctata | reverse complement strand
CCCAGCTATCCCTCTTCTGGGCATTTTCCCAGAAGAATTAAAAACATCATACCACAGTGCTACATAGATTTTTGTTGTTGGTTTTTTGTTTGTTTCCTTTTGTTTTTCTGGTGGTAAGGAAATTGAGAAAAAAATTCAGCATGGTAAGGGAATTACAAAACAATGACCTCCAAACAAGCAAAAACTCAGAGACTGAAATACAGGGAACAAGTAGAGATTGGAGAGAGATAAAAATGTTAAAAATATTTTGGTAACCAATTGCAACAGATTTGTTAGCATGTAGAATATGAAAACAATGATATTTAAAATGTTTGGTATCTTTTTTTTTTTTGGTTTTATTTTTCTCCATTTGCCACCTCAAGAATAGAATTTGTTGGCGGAATAGGAAGAGACAATCTTTTCCTTACAGCTGCTACTTGCCTTTGCATTTTCATGCTACCAAAGGAGAGTCCAGCACAACAGAAACAGATGGAAAGAAAGTTACAAAAGAGATGGGATTTTAAAGCCATCTCCAACCAATCTGTTAGCAAACTGCCTTGTTCCCTTATTCCCATGGAAACAAGAGCTGGTGGAAATCTACAGACAAGACAGAAATTCACCAGTTGCTGCTTTCTGGTGTTCGAAAAAATGAGTTTCAGGACCTGCTTCCATTCAATAAAAGAGAAAAACCTAACTATTTCTTCCCCAGGTCCCTTTCTCCCATTATTTGGTTGTGATATTTGAGATAGACGACCCCCGGGATGAACAGAACTCACGGAACACTCGAAGAATTTGGAGCGGAGCGTTTATTGCCAGGCCTGGCGACCCAGCCTCATTTGGAATCAATCCGAGACTGCGCGCCCCTCAGCGGCCTGGGGAGGCTTATAACACATTATAACAAAGGGAGGAGGGGTCTTGCAAGCACGGGTACAGAAGCAAATTGCATTGGTTAGTTTAAATGACCCGTTACATTCATTGGAGATGGTGGCTCTGGGGGTCTGAGGTTGGGTGGCAGTGGTTATTTCCTAATATAGACTACAGATGCTCCGGAAAGGCACGTTTGCACATTCCTTGGTCATGAGGCAGGGCGGTCACTATCTCCTGACCCAGTTTTCCAGTCAGTTTAGCCTGTCCTTGAGCAATCTGAAATTGTAACTGCTTATTTCTTAGAACACAGGGTGGAGGGGGATGTGGGTTGCTGGCACAAACGGCGCGTACAGAACAGGAAAGCGGCGCTATATTAGTTACAGGTTATAACAATATTCTATCATACCGAGTTAATTCATGGTTTTTTTTTTAATCACGTTCTCCTTTAGAATCAGAGAACATGAAATCATGTAGCTCAAGCCAATTCCACATTAACTAAGAAAACAAAAACTGGGGAACTGAGGTCTAGATGAAGCCAGGTTAGAGCTCCAGTTTCAGCCTTAGTCCAGAACGTTTAGGGTCCACCTGGCTTTCTCCTTGTAACGTCCACTTCACCAACCGGGGTGGTAGGGGGTGGCGTTCTCCAAGGTCCTCGCGTCACAGCCGCTGTGCCAGTGTAACAGCAGCCTGCCCTCCTGCTCTTCCGTTCCCTCACCCACGCGCTCCCGGCGTTGCCCCTTCAGCTCCAAACCACCATTATTACGTCACTGATTAACTCTAAGACGCCTTTCCCTTCACCGAGTCAGTTCAGCCACGTTCGAATCCTGAGTGGGCTCAAAGTCAGACACCAGCCATAATACCTTGACTAGTACATAGTATTTTGTAAGAGTGTTTGTGCCTTTCTCTCAACAACCAGTTCTCTCGCTTTAAAAAATTGTACTGTGTTTCTACGGATATGAATATCTTTGTTGTCAAATTTGGTAATAGTATTTTCTTCCCTAATTAAAAGTTTAGCATAGCCTTCCGCTGCAGCAACCACTGGAGAGCAGCAGCCCTTCTCTGGTCGCTTTGCCAGGCCACGGCTCTGTGCGACCCCATGGCCGTGGCCTCAGCAAGGGCCACAAGGTGACGAAGTACGTGAGCAAACCGAGCACAGCGGTCGCCGCCGCCTCACCGAGTCCACCAAGGTCGTGCCGGACGTGCGTGATCGGGGAGGCGTCGCCCACTATGAGCTACACGCCAAGGAGCTGCTCAAGGTCTCCAAGGACAAACAGGCCCTCAAATTCATCTAGAAGAGGGTGGGGCGCACATTTGGGCAAGAGGAAGCTTGAGGAGCAGAGTAACCTGCTGGCTCGCGGGAGAAAGGCGGCTGCTGGGAAGGACTGAGCCCTGTGTGTGGGATAAATCTTTGCAGAAGAAAAAAAAAGTTTAACATAAATTATTGTAATTTAAACACTTTTTTTATTTAAGAGAAAAAAAGACACAAGAAAGACAAAAAGCCAGAAAGACAGAAAATGCATAACAGTAATATTATAGGTTTACAAAACGGGATGATAGAAACTTGACAATGGTTGCAATATTGCATATGGTTACCTTCAAAATAGTTGTTTACATTAACAGATACAGACATATAAAATTGATCTAATCATATGAGTATTAACTGATCTTTTTCAATAACTAACACATTCAGCAGTATGTGTGTTTTAGTTATCTTACATATACATATATACAGATTTGCATCATTTTCCCTTTCCCTTCCCTCTTTCCCCCTTTTCCCTTCCCAATTACTTTTGCTCTTTGAACAGTTTTTTATCCTTACATAGTATTTATTGTAGATTTTGGATCATATGTACTTTTTCAGTTTCTTACACTAGGGAGACAATACGGTATTTACACATGTGGGTTTTATCTCACTTATGAGTATGGTCTCAAGTCGTGACCATTTACTTATAAAAGTCTCAATGCAGTCTTTCTTGATAGCTGAGTAGTACTCCATTGTATAAAAACACCACATCTTTTTTATCCATTCCTTGATTGATGGGCACTTGGGCTGTTTCCAAGATCTGGCTACTACAAATTGGGTTGCTATAAACATGGGTGCACAAATATCACTGTGGTATGATGTTTTCAGTTCTTCTGGGAAAATGTCCAGAAGTGGGATAACTGGGTTGAATGGATCTCTAATCTTAGCTTCTTCTTCTTTTTTTTTTTTTTTTGGCGGCACAGGGGATTGAACTCACAGCTTCACGCCTGCCAGACAGGCACTTACGCCACTGAGCCAAACTCCCGGCCCTAGTTTTTCGAGGCAGGGTCCCACTATGTAGCTCAGGCCAGCCTCGCGCTGGCATTGTAGCCCAAGTGGGCCTCGAATTCACAACACTCCTCCTACCTCAGCCTCCTGAGTGCTGGGATTAAAGGCGTGTGCCACCACGCCCAGCTTCTAATCTTAGCTTCTTGAGGAATCTCCACACTGACTTCCACAGTGGTTGCACCAGTCTACACTCCCACCAACAGTGGAGAAGAGTTCCTTTTTTCCCACAGCCCCTCCAGCATTTGTTGTTGCTTGATTTTTTTAATCTTGACAATTCTTTCTGGAGTGAGATGGAATCTCAGTGTTGTTTTTATTTGCATTTGCCGAATGACCATTGATGTTGAACATTTTTTCATATATTTATTTGCCATTTGTATTTCTTTCTCTGAGAAGTGTGTATTCATCTCAGATGCCCATTTTTGGATTGGGTCCTTGAATTTTAGGGGCCTGATTTCTTTTAATTCTTTATATGTTTTAGATAGAAATCCTCTGTCTGATGGACAATTAGCTAAGATATTTTCCCAGTTCATGGGTTTTCTTTTCACTCTGTTGGAAATTTCCTTGGACATGCAAAAACTTTTAAGTAAGATGAGATCCCAGTTGTTGATTCTGGGAAGTGTTTCCCATGTAACTTAATTTTTGTTCATGAACACTCTGCCTACTCCTATGTCATCAAGATTTTTACCTAATCTGTCTTCTAGTAAGTTTAGTGTCTCTGTTTTAATATTCAGATCTTTGATCCATTTTGACTTTATTTTAGTGCATGCTGATAGACATGGATCTAGTTTTAGTTTATGGCATATAGAAAGCCAGTTTTTCCAGCACCATTTGTTAAAGAGGCTATCTTTCTTCCAATGTACTTGTTTGGCTCCTTTGTCAAAGATGAGTTGGCTCAGTGTGTTTGCAGTTGTGACTGTATCTTGTGATCTATTCCATTGATCTTCAGGTCTGTTTTGATTCCAGTACCATGCTGATTTTATCACAATAGCTTTGTAGTATAGTTTCAAGTCAGGAATTGTGATGCCTCCTGCCTTATCTTTATTGCCCTGAATTGCCTTTGCTATTCTAGGTCTTTTCTGGTTCCAGATGAATTTCAGGAATGCTTTCTCTAGCTCTGTGAGGTAGGCAAGTGGTATTTTGATTGGGATTGCATTAAATCTGTATAATAATTTTGGGAGAATGACCATTTTCATGGTGTTTTTTCTTCCTATTCCTGAACAGGGAATATCTTTCCATTTTCTGAAATCTTCAATTTCCTTCTTCAGAGTAACGTAATTTTCACTGCATAGATCTTTTACTTGCTTTGTTAGATTGATTTCTAAGTATTTCATTTTTTAGATGTTATAGTGAAGGGTGTGGTTTCCCTTATTTCTCTCTCAGTGACTTTGTTGTTTGTATACAGGAATGCTATTGATTTTTGAGTGTCAACCTTGTATCCAGCAACATTATTTAGTTATTACTTCTAGAAGTCTTTCAATGGATTTTTGGGGGTCTTCTATGTAGAGTATCATATCATCTGTGAATAATGATAATTTTACTTCTTCTTTTCCCATTCTTACTCCCTTTATTTCTTTCTCTTGTCTAATTGCTCTGGCTAGTATTTCCAGAACTATATTGAATAGGAGTGGTGATAATGGACATCCTTGTCTTCTTCCTGATTTTAGGTTGAAAGTTATCAGTTTTTCTCCATTTAGAAAGGTGTTGGCTGTTGGTTTATGATATATGGCTTTTATCAGGTTGAGATAGAGACCATCTATTCTGATTTTCTTTAGGGTTTTTATCATGAGTGTTGGATTTTGTCTAAAGCTTTTTCTGCATCTACTGAGATGATCATGTGGTTCTTGTCCTTGGCCCTGTTGATATGGTGCATTACATTTAATGATTTGCATATGTTGAACCATCCCTGCATTCCTGGGATGAATCCCAATTGATCATGGTGTATAGTCTTTCTGATAACTTGCTGTATTCTGTTGGCCAGTATTTGATTGAGGATTTTTGCATCTATGTTCATGAGAGACATTGGCCTGTAATTTTCTTTTTTTGTTGGGTCTTTCTTTGGTTTTGGTATGAGGTTAATACTTGTTTCCAGGAATGAGTTAGGGAGACTTACTTCCCTTTCAATTTCATTGAAGAGTTTGAGGAGTGTTGGCATTAAGTCTTCCCTATATTTCTTGTAGAATTCAGCAGTGAATCCATCAGGGCCCGGGCTTTTCTTTGTTGGTAGGGTTCTAATTACATTTTCAATTTCATTAGCTGAAATTGGGTTATTCAGCAGCTTTCCATCTTCTTGATTCAGCTTTAGTAATTCACAGGTTTCTAGGAATCTGTCCATTTCTTCTGTGTTATCCAATCTATGTGAGTAAAGGTTTTCGAAGTAGGTGTTGATGATCTTCTGTATTTCCACAGGGTCTGTAGTGATTTCACCCTTTTCATTTCTTATTGCATGAATCTGAGTTTTTTCTTTCCTCTTTCTGATAAGGTTGGCTAGGGGTTTATCAATTTTATTTACTCTTTCGAAGAATCAATGCTTCGATTCATTAATTCTTTGTATTGTTTTCTTAGTTTCAATTGCATTAATTTCTGCTCTGATCTTAATAATTTCCTCACTTCTTTGGGCTTTGGACTTGACTTGCTCTTCTTTTTTAGAAGTTTGAGGTGCACCATTAGGTTGTTTATGTGTGTTCTTTCCATTTTTCTGATGTGGGAGTTTAGTGCTATAAATTTCTCTCTGAGGACTGCTTTCATTTTGTCCCACAGTTTCCAGTAATTTGTATTTGCATTTTCATTCAATTGTAGATTTTTGTTTAATTTGTTCTTTGATTTGTTCTGTGACCCACTGGTTATTTAGGAGAGTATTGTTTAATTTCTATTTGTTTATGGGGTTCTTGTAGGATTTTTTGTCATTCATTTCCAATTTTACTGTGCTATGGTCAGATCATATGCATGGAATTGTTTCAGTTTCTTTGCACTTACTTAAGCATGTTTTGTGGACCAGTATATGATCTATTTTAGAGAATGACCCATGTGTGGCTGAGAAGAATGTGTATTCTGATATTGATGGGTGGAGTACTCGGTATACACCTATTAGGTCCATTTGTTCACAAGTTTGATTCAGTTCTGTTATTTCTTAGCTGATTTTTTGTTTGGTTGATCTGTCTCTCTGTGACAGTGGGGTATTAAGGTCCCCTGTTATAATTGTATTATCGTTTATTTGGTTTTTCATGTCTGTTAAGAATTGTCTTATATAGTTGGGTGCTCCCATATTCAGTGCATATATATTTACGATTGTAATCTCTTCCTCTTGAAGTTTTCCTCTACCAAGTATGCAGTGACCTTCTTTATCTCTTTTGATCATTTTTGGTTTGAAGTTTGCATTGTCTGCAAACATAATAGCTACCCCTGTTTTTTTCTGGGTTCCTGTTGCATGGAGTATTATTTTCCATCCTTTGATTTTTAGTATGTGAGTTTCCTTTTGAGTGAAATGTGTTTCTTGTACACAGCATATTGTTGGGTTTTGTTTCTTAACCCACTCTGCTAGTCTGTTTCTTTTTATTGGTGGGTTGAGACCACTTACACTTATTGATATAACTGATGGGTACTGACTCATCCCTGTCATGGTATCTTTCTGTTGTTGGTTTTCTACACTTTCTGTTTAATTGTTTGCCCTGTTTAGTGGTTTCCTTTTGTTGTTGTTCTTAAGATTGTAGCTATCTTTGTCTCTTTCTAGTGTGTTTTTCAGTACTCTTTTGTAGTGTAGGTTTGGTGGACATAAATTTCTTCATTTGTTCTTTGTCATGAAAGTATCTTATTTCTCCATCAATTTTTAAGGATAGTTTTGCAGGGTACATCAATCTGGGTTGAAAGTTGTTGTTTTTCAGGATTTGAAATGCTTCCCTCCAAGCTCTTCTTGACTTAAGGGTTTGTGTTTAGAAGTCTTCTGTGATTCTGATAGGCTTTCCTTCATATGTGATCTGTTTCTTTTCTCTGACAGCTTTTAGTATTTTGTTCTTGTGCTGTATTTCTGATGCCCTAATAATCATATTTCTGGGTGAAGGTTTATTTTGGTTGTGGTTAATTGGTGTTCTATATGCCTCACCTTCCTGTATATCAGATTCTCTTCCCATGTCTGAAAAATTTCCTGCTATTATTTCTGTGAATAGTCTCCAGAGGTCATTAGTATTGACCCCTGCTTTTTCATTGATGCCTATTAATCTTATGTTATTTCTCTTGGCATTGTCTTGCAGCTGTTCAATTGTTGTTTCTTCGTTCCTTATTATTTTTAAGAGATCTTTTCTTTTGTGATCATAAGCTCCCATGCTGTCTTCAAGGTCTGAGATTCTATCTTCAGCTTCATTCAAGTGGTTTTTCAAACTTTCCATGGAATTTTCATTTCCTGAATTTCCCTTTGAATGTGTTTCATGCATTCTTTTTGTGTCTTATATTGTTCATTCAACATTTCCATCATTTTCTTATGTTCTTCTATTTTTTATCTTGATCTTCTTTAGATACACATAACATTTCTTTCATAATGATTGTCATTTCATGTTTAAGGTGAGAGATTATTTCTGATTTGAGTTTCTCTATAGCTTCACAGAGTTGTTTCATTACTTCATTTTCTATCATTTCAGAAAGTTCAGTTGTGTGACTCCCAGTTTCTTCCATTTCAGTGTCTCTTGGGTTTGTTCTCAGTGGGCTGGGGGATTGAGACTGCCTCTTCACCTTTCATTTTGTTATTTTCTTCTGGCACCTGTGTGGCTGGGCAGGCAGCCTCCCGATGGATTGCACTGGAATACTGTGCTGGGTGGAGCTTCAATCCTCCAATATCCCCGTGGCTAGCCAGGGCACACCCCCAGATTATGGTGTTAGATTTTTGTGTTCTGTAGATTGTGATACTGGCCATGTTTTCCCCTGATGTAGTTTGTTGGGTTGCTCTGAGGTGCTGGGCTCTGTGTCCTGCAAGGCTGGCCAGGTGCTCCCCTGGTGGGTTACAATGAGACATGGGACTGGGTAGAGCTGGATCCTCTGTGCAGCTAGTGAGGGCACACTCTCAAGTGTGCTGCTGGACCTCCAGGACCCAGGCGTCTAGGCAGAGCGCACCCTGGAGTGTGGTGCCACCTGGACCTTGTGTCTGGTTGTGGAGAGTTCAGAGCCTCTGCAGTACTGTGCTGGGCAAGCCTGGGCAAGTCCCTGGCGTATAGTGCTGGGGCCTTGCTCCTGGTTGGGTGGGTGCGCAACCACTAGGACCTGCTGTGCTGGCCATATCCCTGAACGATGGAGCTTGCACCTTGTGCTCTGATGGGCAGAGCTCAAGTTCTCTAAGGCCCTGCAGCCACGCTGGCCAATCCCTGACAAGCACCTCTGTGTCCTGCGAGGTTGGTCAGGCATTCCCCTGGTGTGTTGTGCTGATACTTGGGACTGGGTAGAGGTGGATCCTCTGCGCAGTTAGTGAGGGTGCACTCCTGGAATGTGCTGCTGGAGCCTCCATCTTACTGGTTGTGGGCCAAGACCTCTGGGACCCAGGCGGCTAGGTGGAGCACACCCCCGAGTGTGGTGCCACCCGGACCTTGTGTCTGGTTGTGGGGAGTTCAGAGCTTCTGGAGCCTGTAATTTAAATACTTTTTGAAGTCAGAGGTTGTGATTAGTTTTGTTAGGGTGGTCCTAAAATATCTAAATTCCTACTTTAGGGGTTTCCTGCTACAGGTAAAACAAAAGAAAACAAATTGTCCTACATCAAACACCTGATTTGATAATGAAACCCAGGTCAGAATTTCTTTAGGGACTTAGAAGCTAAGGAGGCTTCTGACCCTATTTCATGTAGGAAGAAAATAGATTTTGTGGTAGAATGAACTCAAGACACTCAGGGGATAAAGTAAAAGTGAATTTTCATTTAGATCCTCTATTTATGAAAACAGAGGCCCATATACCAATTTTGGAACGCATAGAATTCTAGATACAATTGAATTTGGTAAGATTTTGGACCTTACAGAGGCTCTGACACACTGGAACTGGAACCAGTAATCCTATTGGAGTCTGTTGGATTTTAATATACAAAGAGGAAAAGACCAGAATAAGTATTTATTTATTTGTTTTTTGTTTTGTTTTGTTTTGTTTTGAGATAGAGTCAGTCTCTTATGCAGACCAGGCTAGCCTTGAACTCATGGCAATCCTCCTGCCTCAGCCTCCCAAGTGATGAAACTACAGGTGTGTGCCACCATGTCTGGCTTTGGAATAAGTGTTTATTGATCCAGCATGTTGCTATGTTCTTGGTAGTTTTGTATCTAAATACAGATCTTTGAAAAAAATAATTACAGATCTTTGATATCAGATTAATTTTCTTTTTTCTTTTTTTATTTAAGAGAAAAAGACACATATAAGAAAGACAAAAAGCAAAAGAAAAACAAATGACTAGAACAAATGCACAACAGTAACATTACAGGTTTACAAAACAAGATGATGGAAACTTGACAATGGTTGCAATATTGCATATTGTTATCTTCAAAATGGTTGTTTACATTAACAGATATAGACATGTAAAATTGATCTAACCATATGAGCATCAATTATTCTCTCTAAATAACTAATACATTCAGCAGTATGTTCATTTTAGTTATCTTACATATACATATACACAGATTTATATCTTTTTCTTTTCCCTTCCCTCTTTCCCCCTTTTCCCTTCCCAATTACTTTTGCTCTTTGAGCAGTTTTTTACCCTTACATAGTACTTATTGTAGATTTTGGATCATATATACTTTTTCAGTTCCTTACACTAGGGAGACAATACAGTATTCACACATGTGGGTTTGATTTATCTCACTTATGAGTATGGTCTCAAGTCATGACCATTTACTTATAAAAGTCTCAATGCAATCTTTCTTGATAGCTGAGTAGTACTCCATTGTATAAAAATACCACGTCTTTTTTATCCATTCCTTGACTGATGGGCACTTGGGCTGTTTCCAAGATCTGGCTACTACAAATTGGGTTGCTATAAACATGGGTGCACAAATATCACTGTGGTATGATGTTTTCAATTCTTCTGGGAAAATGCCCAGAAGTGGGATAGCTGGGTTGAATGGGATGTCTAATCCTAGTCTCTTGAGAAATCTCCACACTGATTTTCACAGTGGTTGCAGAAAGTTCCTTTTTCCTCACAGCCCCTCCAGTATTTGTTGTTGGTTGATTTTTTAATCTTGGCCATTCTTTCTGGAGTGAGATGGAATCTCGGTGCTGTTTTTATTTGCATTTTGCAAATGACCATTGATGTTGAACTGTTTTTCATATACTTATTGGCCATTTGTATTTCTTTCTCTGAGAAGTGTGTATTCATCTCAGATGCCCATTTTTGGATTGGGTCCTTGAATTTTAGGGGCCTGATTTCTTTTAATTCTTTATATGTTTTAGATAGAAGTTCTTTGTCTGATGGACAATTGGCTAAGATATTTTCCCAGTTCCAGATTAATTTTCCTATTTATATTGTTCTCCTAGCCTGGAGAAGTCTGCTCTGGGTGAAGATGCCAACCTGTGGTATGATGGCTCTGGAGCTTTGCACTGCACCTCAGGGTGCAGGGTTGGTTCTGAGGTGACAAGAGGCTGGGGCTCTGCTATTGCCTCTTATAGAAACCACAATAAAGGGTTGGGGAAGAGGCAGAGCTAAACTTCTTGGAAGTCAGAAAAACTCTCCATGCTCGAATCATCTTCTACTCAAGCAGATTATAGGATTATTCCTATTAATTTCTAAGATTTCTAAAAACCATGAAAGTGTCCCCTCCCCACGATCAGACAGTGCACTCTGACCATCCACTGTGGTCAGCAGAAGCTAGTGGGCAGACATGTACCCTGGAGTGCTGTTCAGTGATGAAGACAACTGGAATAACCAGAAGCTCTGGAACTAGCTCTTGGATTGAATACTGGTCGGCTCTAGGGATCCGTTCATCTGGTGAACCAATGATTCATTCAATACACATTCCAGCCTCAGTGATCTTTAATTAAACGAGCTCGGCTCTCAGCACCACAAACTTCACAAGTGACTGCCGAGTTATGCTCTATATATGAATTTTATTTTGATACAAATGAGAGCATCCTATATCTGGTCTGAAAGCTGAGCAGATCCTATAGGGTGGAACACAACATTCTGCAGGGAATGACAATGAAGAAGAATAAGTCAGTGTTTCAAAGAACTGTTTCTTGGTCACAGAAGACCTTTGTCTTTGGAATACATAAAAGAGCACGGCCAGGGCTGTAAGTAGTTTTTCTTCAACAGCAGCACTGTTCTGCAGAGCGACAAAGTGAGGACTGCAATCATGGGAGGTTTTATAGACACTATAAATGTGGTTAAACTGCAGGAGTGATTGCAGTGATTTTTTGCTGGCTTCTGCTTCAGCTCACAGCCCACGCTGTATACTGATAATTATAATAGAGAGGATCAACAAAATGCTGCACTGAGGAGAAGAGGTTTATTTTTACTAAGATACAAAAGGCAGGGAGGAGAGATGATTGAAACAATCAAAGTCAGCAAAGTTCATTCCAGGCTGAGAAAACAGCTGACAAATGGCAGAAACTTCTCGTTGTTGCCCTCTTTTGTGGATACCATGTGTTTGGGGAAAGCACACTGCCACCATCTATGGTCCACGCTTTGCAGCCTCCTTGCAGGGAGGCACAGACATGTGACAGTGCAGGCCTACGGTGTGATTTCTGAGCCTTGTCCTTAGACATAAAGCCACCTATGCTGGGCACTCTCTTTGCTGAACAGGAAGGTGAGCCCACTTCAATTCTGTGGATGACAGCTACACCCTAGGAGATGGCAAAGTAACCAGATGTTAGGCACTAGGTTCCCAAATGACCCAGTGGAACAGTGCCTCCCTGCCAGCTCTGGATCACTCACCTCTTGACTGCTCCAGGGAGGAACTGTAAACTGTGACCCAAGGCACTCTCTTCTGGTTGTCTGTTTATTACTACAGCTTCACCTGGAGTCTGACAGAACGCTGACAGGCCCAGCAGGATGAAGCCGCAGTCTACTCAGGGAGCCCCTGTGAATGCCACACAGAGGAAGAGTTTGGGAGCAGGGGTGGAGCTGGAAAGGAGGAAAGCGTGGACGTGGGTAAGGGAAACTGTGGCTGGGTTTGGTTTCTGACAATGGTGGCACTGATGTCTGCGTGGAGTCAGCTCCAGTTCTAACAGACCTGGAATGAACTGCTCCCTTCCCTTCTAAACAGTCCCACCTCCCAAACAACTGTAGCTACTGGAGCACTGGCCTGTGGGAGCCTTGGGTCAAAATCAGTGGCTGTGCACTGTCATACCATGGCTCCGCCTTTGCTGTCTATCTCGAGCCTTGGCTTGCCCTTGGTTGTCCTTTCCGATCCTGTAGGCCTTGGTTGCCACTCTGCCTGTCCCGCATTCTCTGTGATGGCTCAGCAAAGGGCCAGGATGAACTCCTGCTGTGTCACAATTGGGCAGTGTACTCCTGAAATTTTCAACTTTTTGGTCAAATCTGAAAGGGCTTTTATTTCTAGGAAAAAAAATAACGGAAGAATCTCTGCATCCATACTGAATGTGACTTCTGTGTTGATAACAAACTGTCTTATACTTAACTTTTTATTGGTTATGGTTGGCAATTTAGAGAACAGTTTATTTAAGGAAACTCAGAACTTTTGAAATCTCATTTCCAATAATTAAGAAAACAACAGTTTTTTTCAGATTTCCCATTAAACCTTTAGCATCACTTTCAAAAATCCTCAACATACAATTAGAAAGATAAACTGGAAATGGTGGTGCACACCTGTAACCCCAGTACTTTGGAGGCTGAGGCAGGAGGATAGCTATGTGTTCGAGGCCAGCTTAGGCTATATAGAGAGCTCGAGACCTGCAGGGCCAGGGATATAGCTGCCTAGCAAGTGTGAGGTTGAGTTTGATTCCTGGTTAAAAAAAAAAAAAAATTAAGACGAGCCTGTACTGCACAGCAAGACTCTACCTCAACAAACTAAAAAAAAAAAAAAAAAAAAAAAAAAGTTTAAATTAAAAACAATTTTTTTAATGGGAAGTTTTGTTTGGTGGTGAATGTCAACTCTCTGTGCTTCCACAGAGCCGCACATCTCGGCAGCACTGATCACTGGTTGTGAAACCCATCTCCTTTCCAGATTCTCTTCCAAAAGGCTGTCTGCTCTCTGCCTTCAGGCGAGTCTAGCCAGTTGGAGACTCTGGCAGGAAAGGAGGGGGTGACAAGAGTCAGGAGATTCATCCCCATGGCCTGCTTCCTGCTGGGCTGCTGCGTTGGACGCATCCCTCCTCCAAAGCCTCCAGCTCCACGCCAGTTCTCCACGCGGCTTCCGGGCTCAGGTGCTCGCAACGGCTCCCCTACACCCCTTTTCTGATACCTCTGGCTCCCCACACTGCTGGTTACGAGGAACTGCACCTTCGCCTGGTTTCTCTAGTGGCTTTCCTCTGCCAACACACACGCGCATATGTGCACGCGCACTTTGTGAATAGATTCCTTTTAAACAGTCTCCATTGACAATTCCAGTGTGCAGTTTCTGTGTCCTGCTGGGAATGAAACTGGCGCGGGGATTGGGCTGGATACACGCCCTGCACACGACGCAGGCGCATGGAAGGAGGCCCCTGCTCCGCCCACTGCTGTGAGTCACTTCTTCAGGGCGGAGCCCAAGCCGGGTCAGCCCCTGGGTGCCGGATGCCCGCTTTTCCCCGCAGCGCCTGTCCTCGCTCTCCTGCGTGTGCAGCACACTTACGTGTGTGTGTGAATGATTCTCTTCAAAATCATTTGAAGATAAGTTACATTGTGACTTTACTTCTAAATAATTCAGTGTGACAAGCCGAAATATTGCATTTTTATATGAAAAATTCGAAGTATAAATTAAAGAGAATATAAAGGTAGATAATAGTAAAAAGGGAGGCAGAACTTTTGAAAATGGAAGGGTTTCAAGAGGAGGTGGAGGGATGGGGTAGAAAAAGGAGGGGCAGGGGACGTAAACAGAATTAAGACGAGTGAGCACCTGCAGCAACTCCCCTTGATGAATGTACCCATTGTGTGCGGCAAACATGTACTAACGGAAAACTTTGAATTAAATTAAAAATACTTCAGTGTACATGTCCTAAGAATAAGAATATTTTTACATAATGTTGCACAATTATCAATTCCATAAATTTACACTGACGTCATACTTTTATCTAACCTGGCATCCCTACTCCAGTTTTGTCTGCTGATCTAACAATGTTCTCCACACTATTTCTTTCTCCTCCAGTAAAAGATTCAGTCTAGGGTTGAGGATTGCACTTAGTTGTCACGTTCTTTTAGTGTTCTTTATTCTGAGACATTCCTGCAATCTTGCATTGTCTCTTGTAACACTTTTTTTTTAAACAAAGTCTCAACTCTTTAGAACAGTTATAGTTCACAGCAGAATTGAGGGAGGTTCAGAGACATTCCCTGCACCGCCTGCCCTTTACATGCAAAGCTGCCCCAACTCTGACATCTTCCATCGGGTCACCTTTGATATTTCTGAAGACAGAGTCCCCCTTTTCCCTGCCACGCACCCTGCTATTAAAAACCGCTCCAGCCTCAGTTTGTCTGTTCTGGTGTTTCTTCATAATTAACCTGGAGTTAAGCATCTTTGTCCATCAGCTGCAGTGTGAAGTTGCATTCTTCCCAGGGAACTGGATCAGGAGACACACAAACCCCATCTATCTCCATAGGTGGAGGCAATTTCAAAAAGTATATAATAATTACTATTATTTCCCACTTTTGAACTTGCCCTGCCTGGCATTTTATTTCTGTTGTTATTCTTGGAATTATGGCCATTTTTATCTCTGTCTAGAATATCTTTCAGTATGTTTTGTAAGGTTGGTTTGTTGGTCATGAGTTTCTTCAGTTGTTCCTTGTCATGGAAGCATCTTATTTCTCTATTAATATTGGCTCTCTCTTCTGTTTTCCTTTTTTCCTGTTTCTGCTGATCTTCAATAAACATAACTCCTTACTACTTCCTACTTCCTACTTCCTACTGGTGTATACTTGGCAATTTTTTCAGGACTTGAAATACTTCAAGCTCTTCTTGACTTGAGGGTTTGTGTTGACAAGTCTGCAATGATTCTGATGGGCTTGTCTTGACAGGTGACCTGTTTCTTTTCTCTAACAGCTTTTAATATTCTGTTTTTGTGCTGAATTTCTAGGATCTTGATTATCGTATGTCTGGGTGTAGATCTATTTTTGTTACAGATTATTGGAGTTCTAATACGTATGTCAGGTTCTTTTCTCATGCTTTGGAAATTTTCTGACATTACTTGAACTGTCTTTTTTGTCATTTGTGTTGACTCCTGCTTTTTCATTGATACCAATTAATCTTATATCATTTTCCTTTATATCATCCTGTATGTGTTGAATTGTTATTTTCCAGTGCCTTGTTATTTTTAAGAGATCTTTCATTTTGTGATTCTGTCTTCAAGGTCTGAAAGTCTATCTTTCATTTCATTCAAGTGGTTTTTCTAGCTTTCAATGGACTTTTTAATTTCCCGGATATCTTTTTGAATCTATTTGCATTCTGTTTCTCTCCTATATTGTTCATTCATGGTTTCCATCATTTTATTATGGTCCTCTATATTTTTTAACCTATCTCTACTCTTGATTTCCTGAGAAATTCCTTTGTTTGTTGTCATTTCTTTTTTTTAACTGGGAGGTTATCTCTGATCTGATTTCCTCTATAGCCTCATGAATTTGTTTCTTTACTTCAGTTACTATGATTTCAGAAGTTTCAGGTGTGTGTCTTTTGTTTACCTCTATCTTACTGTGTCTTGGACTTGTTCTGGGTGGGCTACAGGTCTGAGGTTATATTTTCCTTCTGTATCTTGTCATTTGCTATTTCAGAAGTTTTTGTTTCATTTTTCTGTGTTGATCCTTGTAGGTTTTTGTAGTAGATAGCTTCATCACTAGTATCAAGGTCTCTCTAGGTAAAGTCTGTTCTTTAGGGATGCCTTCTGTGTGTAGGAGGTTCTTGGTTTGTGTCTGTCCCAATATCCTACCTTTTCAGTTAATTAAAAGTTGAATGTTAATATGTGTGTGGCTCAGTCACCAGACCTCTGGTGCTGAGGTGTGGTGTGGTGAGGTTATTACCCCAGGGCTTCCCAGTATTGTTACAGAAGTGAGAACAACTGATTACAACAGATATGAAATCCTAGCCAAAGTAGTATATTTAGCAATAATAATAGCATCAATCACAGTTTAGAAACTGACAAACTGTGGTAACTATTATTTTTGTACCTTAAACTATAGGAGCAAAATCTACAGTTATTAAACAGAACTGATCTTAAATTGGAAACTTGTATGGAAAGTATTTCTCTTTGGTAAAGTGGTTTTATCATGTGGTGGGGCAATTGAAGAAGGATAGTGAATAAAACAGAGATAACTGAAAAGTAATAAAGTAGAAGTAAGGCTGGAGGACAAAGAATGATCAAGCAGTCTTTGGGAAACTTGAGAAAAAGGCAGAAGAGAAAGAATGAAGAAGTAAGCAAAAAATTATTTAAAAATTAACCAGAAAAATTAGAAAGTCTGTACACTCATATGAAGATATGTTTAAGTCTAGAGAGGTAAGTTAAGAAGAGGGGGAAAAAGTATGAAAGACAAAAATATAGGTAAAAGACCAAAAAGGAAAGAAAAAAGGAAAAAGAAAAGAAAAAGACAGTAAAGAAAGAAGAAAAATAAAATGAAATAAAATAAAATAAAGTTCTGCTGGTGTTCACCAAGAACCCAAAATTACTTGATAACATTGTCGAGTTTGTGTTACAGTTTGTGCTGGATTTGAGGCTGATCTTGGCTTCCAGATGTAGGGGTCTGGGGCCACAGGCTTCAGCCAGTACTTTCTATATATCCCTTAATAGCCTATTTCCTTACCCTGCTTCTCTAAGCATCTCTGTTCGTGTTGCTACGCTGCTACCAAAGAGAGGCAGAGGGCTGTTCCCAGTTGCATGCTTGATTGGTTCCTCCTGGTCCTTGCTCAGCCTTCTGTGTTTCTCTTCCCCTGGCAAGTCTCTGCCCTCTCAGGACATTTGTTGTACAGTGAGTTGTAGTGCTGGGTGGTTCTTTGTTCCTACAGTTGCTTCATAAGGTCTGTCTCCACTGCCACCTGTCTCAGCTGTAATGTGTAGCTTTATCAGTGAGGTGTGCGTGGAGGAGGTTGTTGTGGGGTTCCTTTCTGCTCCTGCCCCCTGGGATTGGGACAGCCCCATGCTGCACAATCCCATAGTGCAAGACTATTTAATTCCCTGTGCCTTTCTAAACACAGGTCACAGGGGAGCGATTAGTTGTTCCATTTACTATACAGTCCTGTACTCTTTAATCTTGTTCCTAGAGGTTCTAGTTAGCTCTTTGGTGCAAAAAATGAAAGAGAAGAAAAGAAAAAAAAAGGAAAACTGTTTGCTCTTCTGGGAGGGAGCAGTTCATTCACACCTGTGTGTCAGCCGAATTTACTACCTGGCTGTACCATCTTCTGTTTGGAGGAAGGCAGAAGAGGCAGGGGACCTTATATCCCTGTATGGCTTGATTTCACCACAATATTTTAGTATGTCCATTTCTTCTCCTTCTCCTTCTCTTTCTCCTCCTTCTTTTCCTCCTCCTCCTCCTTCTTCCTCTTCTTCCATGATTCCAAATATGACAGGCAATCATCTTGCTCTGGATACCCTCCAGCAGCCTGATGGGTTAGTTGGCCATTTTACTAAGTCCTTTATCTATGTTTTGCTTGATTTATGAGTCTCTCATTTCAGATGGATTTTGGCTTTAGGATGTTTCTTCCAATTACCTGTATTTTTAGCTGAAGTTTTCTGAGTAACTCTGAACCAAGCTCCTCCTCTATTCAGCCATGTTGTCTCCACTTATGGGGAAACTTTCATTTACTTCATCAGCAGTATCATGCAGTGAGTTAAGTTTGTGAACTGAGTACCCCTATATATATAATACACATGTAACCACTTTACCAGAAAGACTGAGTGGTGGCCATGGCTAATCTAATGTGTAACCAGGTCCTCACTCTCTCAAACTTGCAGTTCCTTCAGGTTGTGTGTACCTGTCCATTGGAGTGCACAGACCCTGCCACTCTACTTGAGGTGTGGACAGGGGTCCCTGGCCCTCAGTGAGCGCTAGTGGAGGTTCTGCAAGGGAGGGAAGTGCTCCATTCCTTCTTCAGCACTATGCCACAGAGTCCATGTGTCTGCATGAGTCACCTTTGCAGTCTGGTTGCAAGTTATCTTGCCCCCATGATATCCACAGATGGACATATGTTCTTGGAATTGGGATGGTATGCTGGAGTGCACAGTCAGGCTCAGTCAGTGTTCAGGGTTAGCACCTGTAAATCGACATCCTGGCAAACATGCAGGAACTGTTCTTAACTGTTTGGACACACAGCCTATGACTCAGCTGACCTGTACACCACAGAGCTGGTTCCACCCAATCTGTGTATCCTTGCCTGTGACCCAGCAGGCATTCTGGTTGAGAGGTCTATTTAGATGTGTGTGGAGCACTGGGGCCATGATCATGCACTTTGGTGCATAGGCTAGCTGTCTGAACAATCAGGTTCATGATGTGCTCCAGCTCAGCTAGGATGCCCTTCACATATATATCATCTCATTGACCCCAGTCTGGTAGGGGGAGAGCCCCCCTTGATTTGCAGTGTGTGGTAGAATGCTGCTTTCCCCAGTGTTTGGAGTTGGGTATATGTGTGAAGGAAGTGAATGAAACTGTGTCCCATCAACCTGGTCTCTGTAGTACTAGATTGTCTCTCAGACTTTTTGCCTCAGTATCCAGAATGGGTGAAACTCAGTGGAGCAGAGAGCAGGGTCCAGTTGAGGTGCCATAGCAGCACTGTTTCCTTTTTTTTTTTTTTAAAGTTGTCCTTTTGTTTCACTTGATCTATGTATCAGGTCTCTTATTTTCTTATTTTATTTTATTTTTAAAAAGCAAAACAAAAAGAAGGATAGAAGTAATACAGAATTTAAAAAAAACAGGAAATTCAAACTAATTAATGTGTTGCATATTGTTATCTTAGAAGTAGTTGTTCAGGTTACAAGATTTAGGCACAAAAATGATCAATCAAACAGTGAAAGCACAAACTGTTCTTTTGGATGAACTAAAAGAGACTAGTAGTATAGCTAATCTATCTTGTATGATACACACATGCACACACACATATATATGTACCTAGGTACATATATATATGTGTATATAAATATATATGTGTATATATATATGTATAATCTTTTCCCTTTTATTTCTATCCTTTCCCCTATCCCAGCTGTTCTTTCCTTTTGAGCACGCACTTTCCTTTTCATTATCACAATATCTATTGTGCATTTTGGATTTTATTACTCTTCCAGGTTTTTTTTACATTAGGGAGACAATACAATATTTACAAATGTGAGTTTGATTTATTTCAATTATGAGTGTGGTCTCAAGTTGCCTCCATTTACCTATAAAAGCCTCTAGATTATCCTTCTTTATAGCTGAGTAATATTCCATTGTATAAAAATACCATATCTTTGTTATTCATTCCTCACTGGGCATTTCTCTTGTTTCCAAGAAATAGCTATTACAAAATTGTGCAGCTATAAACGTGGGCACACATATATCGCTGTAGTATGATGTTTTCAATTCTTCTGGGAAAATACCAGAAGAGGAATAGCTGGGTCAAATGAAACCTCTAACCCTTGTTTTTTAAGGAATTTCCACACTGCTTTCCACAGTGGTTCTACCAGTCTACACTCCCACCAACAGTGAAGCATTCCTTTTTACCCACAGCCCTGTCAACATTTGTTGTCAGTTGATTTCTTGATGGCAGCCATTCTTTCAGAGTGAGATGGAATCTCAGTATTGTTTTAATTTGCATTTCTTGAAAGACCAGTGATGTTGAACATTTTTTCATGTATTTATTTGCCATTTGTATTTATTCATTTGAGAATTGTATATTCATCTCAGATGCCCATTTTTGGATTGAGTTCCTTATTAATTTTCTATTTCAGCAAGAAAACCCTTCTCCCCTCTTCCTCATACATTCCTTTTCTTTCCTGAGCTTCTCTGGTGTGACTCCTCCTCTAGTCAGTCATGTTGGGTCTCCCATGTTTTCTTCTCAATTCCAACAAAGCTGTCTAATCAGCAGGCATCATATTCTGAAAAAAGCAGAAAAAAAAATCATCCTTTCCTTCTGTCTCTTTCAATTAGCTCAGGAAATTTTCTCAGAATCCCACCCTTCTAGAAGATTCTATTTCATCTCACTTGCCAGAACTGGGTCACACATGTCTCGATACACTCTCACTATGAAGAGAAATGAGAATACTCTATTTGACTTTGTTCCATCAAGATTTATCAGATCATACAGGGAAAAAGGGACTTAAACAAAAAAGAGGCATGAGAAAGGGGCTGTTTGGTTACAAATCTACAAAGAACTAGGACTAAGGTACTACCCTGAAACTTTGAAACAGACTTTTTTCCTGAAATGAGCTGTTGAAAGAAGTTGTGGAAGTTCTACCCTATTTGATTTAACCACTTGGGAGGAAAGGAATGCCCATGGAGTCCAGAGGTGCTGTGAGATGACCAGATATTGTGTCATCTTAACAGGGTTTTGCAGGATAGCATCTCCTTTAACCTTAAATTTATTCTTCACCCATTTTCATTTTTCTAAAATATAGACCTGATCATGTCACTCCTAGTTCAAATGATGAAGTGGCATTACAACCCATTCCAACACCATCTTTCCCTTCATCCCCCTTATATTTTTTGTGTGAATGACCAAGAATGGTATTTTACTTTTCAGTTCCCATTGTAGTGTCTTAAACATGCTTCTCAACTTGCCTGTCTGGTGCAATCCTACTGATCCTTCAAAACCCAAATCAAGTGTCAAAAATCAACACTATCCCCCAATTTTGCCTCAGTTTGTATTTCCATAACTCCTGCCATCATCACTTTAAATTCCATTATTATTTCAGCATCTGACAAGTCTCCTTGCCTCTTCTTACTTCCCATCAATCCACTACAAAAAATTTCTAAGGCACTGATCTGATCTCATCATCATCTTGCTGATGTCTTCTGTTACCTGCACATTGTGCCCAAGGTAAAGCTCTGTAGCATCACTCACAGCTCCTGGCTCTTATCTCAACTCTCACATAGCCCATGTTGAGCAGTATAATCTGTTTCTTCACTTTACATGCTCTGTCATACAGAATTATCTGTAGTTTATGAATATGGTGAGCTCTTCCTCTACTCTCAGACACGTGCAAATTGTGTTATGAATGCCTGGAAGGCTTTTCATTACAACTCCTTCAGCCTTCAGGTCTTAGCTGCTCTCCTTAAGGTATTTTTAGAAAACCTTAAAATTTCTGTAACCTAACACACCTCTAAGGCTTCATATATTCATCTCTGAAGTCCTTCAAGAACAAAGGCTGCTCCTTGTACATAGTAATAGTACTAGCACATAAAAGGGACTCAAATGATTGTAAAAGATGACACTTGAGTTGATTTCTGTTGGCATAATAGAGCCTTTAAATATACCAATTCTGCCATGTCTTTGCAATCTTGGTTAAGGATTAGGCATGGTGGCAAAAACTACAAACCTTAATTTTTGCATGAAATCTTCGTTTTAAAAAATTTATAAACTTACAGTATTTGTAGACCATTTAATTCATACAGAAATCACATAAACCACCAATAAATTAAGCATTTTCAACAGATTCATCACAATTTTAAAAATGAAATAAAGCCTAATATGTTAACTTATTGTTATTATTAATGGATTTTTACTTGTAAAAAGAGCAATGCTTTTTGCAGTCTTTCGTTGAGTGATCTACAGTTTGAACCATTTGTCAGGTTTCTCCCCTATTAAGTCACAACATTCTTTTTAACTGTAAGGTTTGGGAGACAGTCAGCAATTATGGATCTTTCAAATGCTTATGAGGAAATTATTACAAGACTTTTTACAATGACAGGTTTCTCCACTGCATTAGCATTAAACTAGGAATTTGAGGTTGGAGGCATCAGTTTGAGAGATGATGATGGGTGAAGTATTAAATTGAATCGAGGAGAGTGTAGCCTGAATAAGCATTTCTTCACATTTTTTTGGTAGTATGTTCTTAAATTTTCAAATAAATTTAGAATTGCTGGAAGGGCCATCTTGTCTTTTCTTCCCTGGGGCTTTGCCAAAGACTTTTAATAGCATTTTTTAAAGTGCAAAATGACTAGGTAAACATTTTTATCAGTGACCAAATTAGAAAGTATTTAATACAGGAGATTTAAAAGTCATTTTTAATTATGAGACAAATTGATAGAGAAGTTCTATTAAAGACATTCCACAGGCACACCAGCTACCATTGTGGATGTTTCCCACCAATAAACAGCTCAGGTCCAGGAGGCAGTGGCCAGCCTCGCCCCTACATGCACACCAGCTACAATCAGGGACACTTCCCACCACTGGTAGCCAGCATGGGCTGGGAAAAGCAGCAGCCAGCCCCTCACCAGCACACCCAATGGCCACTATCAGATACCCATAGCCAGCACTGGCCAGAAGAACCAAACAGTCATGCTTCAGAAAAGTTTGGTCAATGTGGGAAGTGTCTGGGACTGCACTACCCATTTCCCCCAGAGGGAGCCAGGAAAATGTCAAAACAAAGAGGCAAAAGGCAGTCTCTGGCCTCCAACCTATGCAGAGCAAGTCCAGGAGATGTTAATATGGAAGAGATTGGGAGTCGCATATCTGAAGTTTCTGAAGTGATGGCAACCGAAGTAAAGAAACAACTTCATGAGGCTATAAAAGAAATTAGAACAGAAACACTTTTTCAGGTAAAAGAAGAAATGAAAAACATAATAAAAGAATTGCTAAGCATTTCTAAAGAAGACGTAGATTGAAAAATAGAAGAGCATAGGAAAATGAGGGAAACCTTGAATGAACAATATAAGAAAGATTTAGAATGCATGAAACAATTCAATGAGATGTTCAAGAAATTAAAAACTCCATTGAAACATGGCAAAACTGCTTGAAAGAAACTTAAAATAGATGTTCAGACCTTGAAGACAGGTTTGCAGCTTGTGATTGTGAAAGGAAAGATCTCTTAAAAATAACAAGGAACCAGGAAATAACAATTCAAAGGTTGCAAAATGACCCAAAGAAAAACAATTCAAGAATAATAGGTACCAGTGAAAAAAACAAGGGACAACACAAATGACATAAAAAGTCTACTGAAGTAATGGTAGAAAATGTTCCAAGCATGGGAAAAGGACATGACGTTCAGATAAGTGAGGCATATAGAACGTCAACTAGCCAAAACCAAAATAAATCTACACCCATATTTATTTTATAATCAAGATCCTAGAAATTTAGGGAAAAGATAGAATATTAAAAGCTGTTAGAGGAAAGAAACAGGTCACCTATAAAGAAAAACCCATCAGAATCACAACAGACTTCTCAACACAAACCATCAAGTTAAGAAGAGGTTGGATGAAGTATTTGAAGTCCTGAAAGAAAACAACTTCCAAACCCGATTGATGTACCCTAAAAAGCTATTTTTCAAAATTAATGGAGAAACAAGATACTTCCATGACAAAGAACAACTGAAGCAATTCATGACCACCAAACCAACCCTACAAAGAATACTGAAGGACATTCAAGAGAGAGATAAAAATGACAATGGTTCCAAGAGCGGTGGCAGAGGGGGATCACAGAGTGAGCCAGACAATTGAATGAAAGGAAAAAATAGGCAGCCAATGGTAGAAAAATAGCACGAAGAGATGACCCAGTGCATGTTGACCATAACTATTAAAGTAGATGGCTTCAATTCACCAATAAAAAAAACACAGGCAGAGTAGATCAGGAGACAGGGTTCATCAGTATGCTTTACACAAGAAACACATTTAACTCAAAAGAAAATTCACAGACTGAAAGTCAAAGGAGAGAAAACAATGCTCTATATAATAGGAAACCAGAAAAAAGTAGGGGTGACTTGCCTATCAACTGCAGAATGGATAAGAAAGATATGGCATTTTTATATAATGGAAAGCTACTCAGCTATAAAGAAAGATAACCTCAAGGCTTTTGTAGGTAAATGGATACAACTCGAGATCATGCTCAAGGGTGAAATGGTTCAGAATCTCATGGGTGAATATTGTGTTGTTGCTCTAGCATAAAAAACTACAGGAGTTAGTGGAATCCAAAATGCATAATAGATATTGTGAAAGTGAAAGTGGAGGAAATGTCTAAAAAGGGAAGGCAGTGGCCATTGCTAATCTATTATCGTGTTTTGAAACCCTGTATTGTTTTCGTTGTTCTGTTTAGTTTGGTTTTATTCTGTTTTGTTTTGTTTGATTTTATTATGTTTGATAGCTTAGGCAACTATTTTAAAGATAACAAAATATATTATGTCAGTCATTATTGATTTCCTATTATCTTGTTTTGAAGCCCTATCCTGCTTTCATTATTTTGTTTTGGTTGATTTTTATTATATTTTGGTTTGTTTGATTTATTATGTTTGATGGTATATGCAACTACTTTGAAGATAATAAGAGGTATTACAGTAGCCATTGTTGTTCTCCTATTGTCTTATTTTGAAGTCCAGTGTTGTTTTCATTGTTTTGTTTTGGTTGGTTTTATTCTATGCTGTTTTGTTTGATTTTGTTCTGTCTGATGATATGGGCAGTTATTTTGAAGGTAACAAGAGACATTATGGTAGACATTGTTGATTTCCTTTTATCTTGTTTTGAAGTCCTGTATCACATTCATTGTTTTGCCTTTTGTTATTTTTGCATTTTTAAAATTTTTATTTTAAAGCGAATAAGACCAAACAAAGTAAAACAGAATAAAGCCAATCAAAACAAATCAGTACGAGTGACAAAGGACTTCAAAACAAGATAATAGGAAATCAACAATAGTTACCATAAAGCTTCTTGTTGTCTTCAAAATAGCTGCCCATAACTTCAGACAGTAAAAATCAAACAGAACAGAACAGAATAGAACCAATAAAAACAAAACAATGAATGCAATAAAGGACTTCAAAATAAGATAGTAGTAAATCCAAAATGGCTACCAAAGTATATCTTGTTATCTTTGAAATAGCTACCCATGCCATTGGATATAATAAAATCAAACAAAACAAAACAAAATAGAATAAAATCCAACCAAACAAAGCAAGGAAAATGATACAAGACTTCAAAACAAGATAATAGGAAATTAACAATGGCTACCACCTTCAGAAAGATATCCCCTATAATGCTACATTGTGTATTGTTATCCTCTGAGTAGATTATCAGACTACTGGCTTTAGACCTTCAAAGTCAGTAAAATACTAAACACTACAAACATTAAATTGTATTTTACCTCAATAGCTACTATCACAGCCTGTGTTTCTCCAGATCAGCTGGTCACTTTTGGGTGAGGGGTTGGCTCTTCTTCTCCCAGCTCATGCACAGGAAGGTGCTGGTATCTGGATCTTCCCCAGCTGACTGTGCACGGTGCCAATTCACAGGGAGGGCTTGCTTCTTGATGACTTGTTGTTCTCTTTCCCTGCAGCCCACAAATGGCACTGACTCTTGGGGAAAGGCTTGGGTCTGGCTGTCCTCTGGGTGGCCTGCGCATGGTGCTGATTCACAGGGAGGGTTTGCTTTTTGGTGACTTCTTGTTCTCTTCTCCTACAGTCCATGAATGGCCCATTGTTTTGTTTTGATTGACTCTATTCTGTTTTATTTTGCCTGGCTTTATTCACGTCAAAAAAAAAAAAAAAAGGACATTCCACTGCTAGTACACTACTAAAGTAATGATAACTGTTGACTTGGTTTTAGTAAATCTCCTGTTTCTAATTTTTTTGTCTGCCCAGAAACAATTTATTACCAAAATAATTTATTTCTTTGTTGTTACTTTTTATTTTTTTAAAAAAAGCAAAAGTAGAAATTTAAAAAAAATAGGAAATTAACACTAGTTAATAAATTGCATATGGTTATCTTAGAAGTAGTTGTTCAGGTTACAACGTTTAGGCGTAAAAATGATCAAACAATCTAACAATGAGAGCACAAACTGTTTTTTTTGATGAACTTACAGAGATTAGCAATATAGTTGGCTGTTTTGTGTATATATATATATATATGTATATATATATACACACACATATATATGTATACCTATGTACAATCTTTTCCCTTCTTCCTTTTCTCCTTTCCCCTATCTCAATTGCTCTTTCCTTTCAAGCACTTTCTTCCTATTTCATTTTCACAATATCTATTGTACATTTTGAATCTTACTACTCTTTCAGTTTTTTTTACAGTGGGGTGACAATATGATATTTACACGTGTGAATTTGATTTATTTCACTTATGAGTATGGTCTCAAATTGCATCCATTTACCTATAAAAGTCTCAAGTTTATCCTCCTTTATAGATGAGCATTACTCCACTGTATAAAAATATTACATCTATCACATCTTTTTTATCCATTCCATGATGAATGCGCATTTGGGTTGTTTCCAAGACTTAGCTATCACAAATTGTACTGCTATAAACATGAGTGTATGTATAACACTGTGGTATGGTATTTTCAATTTTTCTGGGAAAATACCTGGATTGAATGGGACCTGTAATTCCAGGTTTTTGAAAAATCACACTGATTTCCACATTGATTGTACCAGTCTAACTCTCCTACCAGCCAGGGAAGAAGTGCTCCTTTTCCCCCACAGCCCCACCAACATTTGTTATTGGTTGATTTCATGATGGCAGTCATTCTTTCTGGAGTGAGATGGAATCTCAGTCTTGTTTTAATTTGCATCTCTCCAATGGTCAGTGATGTTGAACATTTCTTCATATATTTATTTGCGATTCATATTTTTTCATCTGAGAAGTGTGTATTCATCCTGGATGCCCATTTTTGGAGTGGC
Source organism: Dasyprocta punctata (assembly GCA_004363535.1). Taxonomy (NCBI): domain Eukaryota; kingdom Metazoa; phylum Chordata; class Mammalia; order Rodentia; family Dasyproctidae; genus Dasyprocta; species Dasyprocta punctata. The sequence continues at coordinate 3,407 of RJWM01024657.1, read as the reverse complement.
TCTTTGAATTTGGGGGGAGCTGATGTTTACTGGTTCTTTATATGTTCTAGATAGAAGTCCTTTGTCTGAGGGACGGGTGGCTAAAGTTTTTTCCCATTCTGTGGATTTTCTTTTTTTTAATTTATTTTTAAAAAGCAAAACAGAAAAAAGTAGAAGTAATACAGAATTTCAAAAAAAAAGTAAGAAATCAATACTAGTTAATATACTACATATTGTTATCTTAGAAGTGGTTGTTCAAGTTATGAAATCTAGACATAAAAAATCAGACAATCAAACAATGACAACACAACTATTCTTTCTAATGAACTAACAGAGAATTAGTATAGTTATCTATCTTGCATACTTATACATGCATACAGTTATATGTATTTTGAACACTTTCTTTCCCTTTCCTTATTACAATATCTGTTGTACATTTTTTTATATTTGTGAGTTGCTTTATTTTTTTATTTTAAACAAAAGGAAAATAAGAAACCAACATTTTGGATCTTAATACTCTTTCAGTTGTTTTTTCAATTATTATTTATTTTTTACACTAGGGAGACAATACAATATTTACAAATGTGAGTCTGATTTATTTTACTTATGAGTATAGTCTGGAGTTGCCTGCATTTACCTATAAAAGCCTCAAGATCATCTATTTTTATTGTTGAGTAATATTCCATTGTACAAAAAGACCACATCTTTTTCATCCATTCTGTGGTTGATAGGCATTTTGGTTATTTCCAAGATTTAGCTATTACAAATTGTGCTGCTATAAACATGTGTGACATGATACTTTCAATTTTTCTGGGAAAATACCCAGAAGGGGAATAACTGGATTGAAGGGGATTTCTAATTCTACTTTTTCGAGGAATCTCCATATTGATTTCCTTTGTGGATTTTCTTTTCACTCTATTGGTGATTTCATTTGAAGTGAAAAACCTTTTTAATAAAATGAGATCCCAGTTGTTGATTCTTTGAAGTACTTCCCATGTAGCTTGTGTTTTGTTCATGAACTCTTTGCCTACCCCTGTGTCTTCAAAATTTCTACCTACCTTGTCACCCAGTAGATTTAGTGTTTCTCTTTTACTATTTAGAACTTTGATACACTTTTACTTTAGTTTAGTACATGGTTATAGACATGGGTCTAGTTTTAGTCTTTGGCATGTGAAAAACCAATTTTTCCAGTACCATTTATTAAAGAGGCTATCTTTCTTCCAGTGAGCATGTTTGACACTTTTGTCAAAGTTAAGGTAGTTGAGTGTGTCTGTAGTTGTGTCTGTATCTTCTAATTTGTTCCACTGATCCTCAGGTCAGTTTTTCTTTTTTTCTTTTTTTGCCAGTACCATGCTGATTTTATCACTTAGGTTTGTAGTATAATTTCAAGTCAGGGATTGTAATGCTTCCTGCTTTGCCTTTGTTGCCCAGGATTGCCTTTGCTACTCTAGCTCTCTTCTGTTTCCAAATGAATTTTAGGAATGTTTTCTCTAGATCTATGAGGTATGTTAATGGTAGTTTGATCAGGATTGCATTAAATCTGTATAACAGTATTAGAAGTATGGCCATTTTCAGTATGTTGGTTCTTCCTGTCCAAGAGCAAGGGATATCTTTCCATTTTCTGATATTTTCTTCAATCTCTTTTTAAAGAGTATTATACTTTCAATGTGTAGATATTTTACAACCTTTGTTAGATTGATTCCTAACTATTTCATTTTTTTTTGGATGCACTGTGAAAGATGTTTTTTCCACAATTTCTCTCTCAGTGCGTTTGTTGTTTTTGTACAGGAATGCTACTGATTTTTGAGTGTTGACTTTGTATCAGGCTGCACTGCTGAATTTACTTTTCAATTCCAGTAGTCCTTTGATGGAGTTTTTGGTGTCTTCTAGGTGGAGGATCATGTCATCTGCGAATAATGATAGTTTAACTTCTTCCTTTCCTATTCTAATTCATTTAATTTCTCTCTCTTGTCTAACTGCTCTGGATAACGTTTCCAGAACTATACTGAATAGCAGTGCTGATAGTGAACATGCTTGTCTTTTTCCTGATTTTAGAGTGAAAGCTTTCAGTTTTTGTCCATTTAACATAATGTTGGCTATTGGTTTGTCATAGATGGCTTTTGTCAGATTAAGATAAAGACAATCTAGACCAGTTTTCTGTAGGTTTTTTTTTTTATCATGAATGAGTGTTGGACTTTATCAAAAACTTTTTCTGCATCTATTGAGATGATCATGTGACTTTTGTCTTTGGTTCTGTTGATATGGTGCATTACATTTATTGATTTGTATATGTTGAACCATCTCTGCATTCCTGGGATGAATATCCCTTTGTCATGGTGTATAATCTTCTTGATGATTTGCTGCATTCTGTTTGTATTTTATTGAAAGTATTTACATCACCAGGGATTTAGCTCAGTGGCCTAGGTGCCTGCCTGACAAGTGCAGGGTTGTGAGTTTGATCCCTGGTACCAAATTAAAAAAAAAGAAAAGAAAAAGAAAGAAAAAAGGGAAAAAAGAATAGAAAAGAAAAGAGGGCTGGGAGTTTGGCTCAGTGGCTTAAGCACCTGCCCTGGCAGGTATGAGGTTGTGGGTTTGATCCCCAGTGCCGCAAAAAAAAAAAAAAAAAAGAAAAGAAAAGAAAAAGAAAATATTTGCATCAATGTTCATTAGGGAGATTGGCCTGTAGTTCTTTTTAGTTGGGTCTTTCTCTGGTTCTGGTATCAGACTAATACTTACCTCCAGGAATGAGTTAGGGAGAACTTCTTCCCTTTCAATTTCATTAAAGAGTTTGAAGAGTATTGGCATTCAGTCTTCTCCAAATTTCTTTCCTTGCTGGTAAGTTTTTAATTGCATTTTCAATTTCAGTAACTAATACCTGGGTTATTCAAAAGTTTTGTCTCTTCTTGATTCAGCTTTGGTAATTCATACTTTTCTAGGAATCTGTCCATTTCCTCTGTGTTTTCCAACCTATATAAGTAAAGATTTTCAAAGTAGGTGTTGATGATCTGAATTTCCACAGAATCTGTACTAATTTCACCCTGTTCAATCATCACTGCATGAATTCACATTTTTTCCTTTTCTTGATATGGTTGGCATGGGGTTTATCGATTGTTTATTTTTTGAAGAGCCAACTCTTTGATTCTTTAATTCTTTGTAAGTTTTTAGTCTCAATGGCATTAATTTCTTCTCTTTATAATTTCCTGCTTTCTATGAGCTTTGAGCTTGAATTGCTGTTCTTTTTCTAGATCCTTGAGGTGTAGCATCAGGTTGTTTATTTGTGGCTGTTCTGTTTTCCTGATATGAGAATTCATCAGTATATATTTTCCTCTTAGGACCACTTTCCCGGCATCGCACAGGTTGTTTTATGTTTCATCTGCATTTCCATTGAATTGTAGGTATTGTTTAATTTCCTCTTTAATTTCTTTTTT
>RJWM01024656.1:0-30286 GCA_004363535.1 Dasyprocta punctata | reverse complement strand
TCTATACTTGACAACATAACAAAAATAATACATAGATTTAAATTTAAATTATGTCTTGAAATTAATTTCCAAGAAATTGAGGGTCAGTATACATGTATACATGCGAATATGCACATGTCAAACACATTCTCATGCACGTACATATAGTACATACATTTAAATGCACTTAAATTTAAAACAATTTGTCATTTTTCTCTCAGTGAAACTACTCAACTAGGAAAGATCCATGGGTTTCCAAGACAGATATCCTGCAAGCAGAAGACTATTTCCTGAAGTAATTCCCCATGCTGCTACTACCATCTGGCAAAGAAATATGCACATCAGAATAGAAAGAAAACAGCACCTTTTATAAGTATTGTTTCTGAGGGTTTGCTTTCTTCCAGCTGACCTGTCAAGAGCAATTTTTAAATCAGTAGCTTGCTTCCCAGTGAGACATTTCTAGCACCATTTCCAGATCAGGGAAGCCCTGACTTCTGACTAAAATAACTAATACTTAGGAGATCCAAAACAGAAATAAGGATCCTCAATTTACTTTATAGCGAGTATGCTACTGGGCTTTCTTTCTCTACATTGTTCACAGAGTTCATTTGAAAATAAAATTAGCAATACATTCTGAGGAATTAAGGCTACACTAAATATTTACCAAAGTAGGAATTTATATTGATGGGTGTGATATTATATAGAATGTATATTTATCTATGTATATAATGTGAAATGTAATAATTATGAATAGTGATGATACAAAGAGATTAATGATAACTGTACAATATTAGCAACTCTCAGTTTGAATTCACCATATGTCAGAAACCATGCAAATTTCTCCCATGAGTTACATAAATTAGAAGAAAATTCTAAACTATGTTTCAATACTGTCTTCATTTTGTAAATATGGAAGTTGTGGGTGAATAGTTTAAACCAGTTTTCAAAATTTATAGAGAAGGAAAGATATTTTTTCCAGAATACTTGTTGTTTACTACCCATCCAACCTTCTTTCTTCAAATGAACATATGATATACTTAAATATTTTCTATTTCTATCCAATATGTCTTTTTCTTTTATGTCTCTATTTCCCCCTCCATTTTACTTTCTATAATTCCCTGCATCAACCAGCATAAACCTCTATTATCATTTCTGTGTAAAGTCAAGTTTGTTTTCTTCCTAGTGACTATCAGATGCAGCAATTCTAGACAAAACATAGTGTTCAAGTCTTCTATAAACTGCTTCAGTACGATATTTGAATCCAAGTTTATGTCAGTTTTTTGAAATGTCAAGACTTTGGGTAAGAGTCTTGAGGATAACTCGTACCTAGAAAATATCCTGTAAATTGGTTAATTTTTCAAAATGTCTGTTTTCTCACTGTGAAACTTTAAATCTTACAATTTTATTAGAAGTAAATAAGATCTGATATCTAAAATTCAAATCATACAGTAATTAGTTAACTGTTTCTTTTTATGTTTGTTTTCTATCTTTATCTCATTCTCCAATAGTACTACTTATTGCTTGCCATTTTATGTTTATATTTGTTTTTATTGCATTCATATCTTGCTTTATCTGTTACTCTTCCATGGAACATTTTTTAGCAATTATTTTTCAGAAAACTTTCTTTATTTAAGAACCAACTGTTACTCCCTCTGAGGTGCTTATCTCAATCTTCCAAGGGAAGTCATTTCCCAGATCTCAAATCTTTATTACTTTTACTATATTATCCTTTATAAGGTAATTAATACTTGTGTTTGATAATATTAAAAATAGTAGTTTTTGCTTTGCTACCGTATTAAATATTCTAGTGCATGAGACACAACTGGAATCTATTGATGCTTTTTTGAGTTTAGGGACCTAATAAACACAGCACAAAGATAATTCATTTATTTCTCCGTTCATATTACACTGTCCTGAAGTTACAGTGCACCATAAACTGCAGTAACATATAGACATATTTTGGAAATGTACAATGTTTTAGCTCTATACTTATGTGTCTTTTCATTTGTTTTTAAATTGACACTAATGCACCTTTTGATTACATATTTATTCTAATTTACCAAATAAAAGAAATGACTTAACTTCCATCAGCCATACAATACACTGTTGCTTTTTTTTTTTTTTTTTTTTTTTGTAGCACCAGGGATCAAACTCATGACCTCACACCTGCCAGGCAGGCACTTAAACCACTGAGCCAAATTCCCAGCCTTAGCTTTTTGTGGCAGGATCGCTCTATGTAGCTCAGGCCGGGCTTGTGCTCACATTGTAGCCCAAGTTGGCCTTGAACTCACAACATTACACCTACCTCAGCATGCTGACTGCTGGGATTAAAGGCGTGCGCCACCACACCCGACTTACACTGTTACTTCTGGAGTACTCCTTTATCTTCATCATCACCTCCTTCCAATAATTGTCACTGGGATCTACTAATTTCTGACACTTTCATTTTATAGACAATTTAAGAAACAAATTATTTTAAATGTCTGTTTTCACATGACCACTATACTATGGCTTCATGCTTTTCAGACATCTTTGACTGTTGAATTTTGATTTAGTGCAAATCTGGTCGAAAGTGACTTTGTTACTTTCTTTACATTCCTCAGAACTGAGATATCATGTAACTTGTCTAAGACACAATTTCCCATTCTAAAAATTTGCAAAATAATAGTTATCCACCCTTTTAGTTTGATTGTAAGTAATAAATATGATTACAATAATAAAAGAAGTTATTGACTTACGTGTTTTCTAGTTATAATAAATGACAACTTGTTAGTACTGTAAGTTTTGAACTTCAAGCCCGGCGAAATCACATTATCTTTGTATAAATATCCTTCTGATCACCTCTGTTTCTTACTTCACCTCTATGTAGTATGATTCTGTGCTTCACCTATATCAATACTCCTATAATTCATACCCACACATATTAATGAGTGTTTTCACCCTTACCTGTATGTCAACTACATGCTATCTACTATATTATATACTTATACTCTCAGACAAATTTATTACTTAGGTTACTGCTATACATCATTCCCCAAATTTTAATGACTTTGCACAATACAGATTGATTATCAGAATTCAATGATATGGATTAGGGGCTGGGATTTTTCTACTTGAAGTCATTCAGGGAATAAACTTTCATCACATTTAACAAGATCAACTTGAAAATGACTATCCACATGGTGTAACAAAGAAAAACTGTCACTCACCTGCATTTTAGTTATCTTATCGTGGAAGTAACACACATAGCTTTCATTTCACTTTTCATTGATCACAGTTACTCACACACAGACGTAAGGAATTATGAAAACCTATAGTTCTTGGACAGACAGCCACTTCCCATAATTGGCACAACACTATGGAAAAGAGTGTGACATTTTATAGTATGTCTGCTATACTTCCTCCCTGCCTAATAGAGATAATTACTTTTCTTTATTTCTGGTCGTTCTGCACAGAACAGCACTTGACAGCGCCCTCAGGTATATATAATACCTGAAATCGCCTCACCTTTTTAACCTTCACAAGGAACCTTTTAGAATTATTTTATATTGCTTATGAGTTTTATACAGCAGATGCTTTAGAGTTTGATTATTCGTCTCAAATATTTATTTCTAAATTATTAGTTAATGCAGAAGAGCTTCATTAAAATTTTATGGCTTACCCTATCCACACTTATTTTGGTCCCCACATAGTAGACATTTATTTTATTCCTTCTAAGGTAGCAATTCTTAAACTGTTATAGCAAAGAATACTTCCACAAGTATCTCCAAGGGAAAAAGATCACAGATATCTCTTTGTTTGATTATTTTCCTACTTTAACAGCATTCTCCACTTTTTTTGATCCAAAATGATTCACTTTTTATTTTTTAACTTTCCACTTGTTTTTTGGCCCATCCATCTCAGGATCAATGCAAATTATTCCTCCTTGATATTTACTGTAAATAGTGATTCATCAATTTCTATTGTTTCCAATATTTTATCCTCATGGTATAGCCTATTCTATTTATATTTATTTTTGATGTTAAATGCTACATAGGTCTCATAAACTATTAGCATGCATATGCAAGTTCAGTCTCACCATAAGTACTATAGACTCTATTATAGAAAGACTCCCCAAAATTCAATTTTTTCTTTACTCTAACTGCAAAATCTCCTTTATCTTTTGAAATAGTTTACCTTTTCATTAAGTTGTGTGAAGAAACTTAGTTTGGTGATACAGCTGAACTTTCCATGTAACTAATAGATGTTTAATTTTTAATGATGCTTAAACTTACCTGATGGTATTGTGTGTTATTAAAGATATGTAAAGGCACATAAAAAGGTAATACAGAACTGGGAAATATAGTCCCTGTCATTCATTTGTCTAAATGAGAGAAATTTCAACTCCTTGATGGCTCAGAAATATGTTCTTCATAGAGTTATTCTCTACAATTTTGATAAGTGAGAACAGAAAATCAGTTTAACTGGAAAGAATTTACCTTCTCTAATTTTAACGGCACTACACAAAACCATCGAAAATCCTTCCAAATATATTCCTGAGAATATTCGAGTATTTAAAATCTTAATGCAGTTACTGCACACAATGATATCTGCTTATACTGATTCATTGTTTTCTTTACCTCAGTCAGTATTTCAGAGCATACAAATCAGCTAGTGAATGACCTGTGCTCATGGTTCAGCAGCATTTTGTTAATGATGATGGTGTAAAGGGTGAAAAGAACACCGTGAGTCTTATAGTCTTGATTTTAGTTTGTCATAGTAAACTGTGAACATCTCACTCTCCAAAGTCCATTCCTACTATAATAGTTACTGATGGGACCAAGTATAAAGTTCTTGGTACTTTGAGTGTCTTCTCTGGGTCAAAGACTAATTTAAAGCATGAAATGGTAAAAAATCTGACAGAGAAGTAATAAAAATCAGAGACACACCATTTAATGCAGACCCAGGGCATTATTAAATGCACTCTACTTTGTAGTTTAGATGAGGATTTGCAAAATTGTCTGTTTGTCATAAAAACTCTCCTGCATAAAACTGAAGTATGCTCCTAATTCATTTCTGAAATAAATATCATAATAGAACTATATAAAATTTGGTACTCACTTTTTAAATATTTTCCAAATCAAAATCTTAAAAAACCTACTCTCAGAAACATGTCTTTTTGTATTTTAGATGTTTTCTACTTTATGGAACTTTTAAAATTCAATTTATCATAATTGCACATGGCTTTCAATAATAGCCTTCTTTTGTTTCTGTATGGTTTTCAACTACTCAAGTAGAAACATAGCCCATCATACTGAGGTCAATATTTAAGATTATTTGTAGGACTAGTTTTTGTTTGATGCTTTTGAACTAGTATTATCTAAACTTAAACTCATATTACCTCTATACAAAAAATTTCTTTAAAGGATAAATTCTTCATTATATGTTTCTGTATTCATATGCCTTTTATAAATTGATGATATACTGTTTGTTACAGCACAAATTAAATTTTACCTAAACTAAGTGTGTGGAATGCTGTTAAGCCTGAAAGATATTACAAGGCATTACAATACAAGAGTCATCATTTTGGAGCTAAAAACAAAACAAAAAGAATTTCCAATGTAACGCATAATATATTTTAATTTGGGAATTTTTGACCAATCTATTTTTGCTTTTTGTCATCATTTTACTCCTGCATGAAAACCACACTATAGGAAAACGATTTTTTTTGAATGTTAGTTTGTTCTAATTAACTGATCTCTACTTTTTCCTATTTCCCTCCTTTCTCTTTCCAGCTTCTTTTAAACACTTTCTGCTCTCTACCTCTATGAGATTAATTTTTTATCTTCCACAGATGAATCAAAATACAAGCCACTTATCTTTCCATGACTGTCAGATTTCACTTAGGGTCTGTCAGTCCCATCCACTCTGTCAAATGACAGAATTTTAATCTTTTTGATGTCTGACTGGAAGGAATAAATTATGTTCTATTACACAGTAGGGCTGCTATATTTTACAATATATTGCAAATTTTAAAGTAGCTACAAATGAATTTGAATGTTCTCACTGCAAAGGAATGATAAATGTTTGGTGTTTATATATGTAAATAATTCTATTTGGTCATTAAACACTACAAACATGTATCAAAATACAATACCAGACCCATAAATATGTAAAATTATGTGTCAATTACAAATAAAATTTTAAGATTCTGAAGAATGCATGAATATGAAGACAATATATTATAACAAATTATTGTTTGGAATTTAATGTTTGCTTTTCCTAACAAATTGAAACTTTTAGTTCTCTCTGTCTCTGTCTTTGTCTCTTTGTCTGTCTCTGACTCTGTCTCTATCTCTGTCTCTCTCTCTCTCTGTTTCATAGGCAAAAGTCAGGGTGTTCCTGCTTCGATGCATTTAAAACTTCGATGTATTTATTTAAAATGCGGATAAAATTTAAATAACATTTAAATTTTTCTTCCCTTCCTTGTTCCTTTATATATCTTCCACTCACCCACTTGTGTTGTTCACAGTGTACAATGAAGTGTCCACTCTGTGTATAGCTTGTAAATATTTTCTCCCATTCTGTAGTTGAGTGATTTTGGGCAAAAAAAGGTCACAAAATGTTGTAAATTCATTATGTGTATTTTAAGGCAGTTATGTGATTTTTATATTAAACAGTATGACACTGAAACTGAAGGATTTATTAATGTTTATTTATTTATTTTTGAAGCACTGGATACTGAACCCAGGACCTTGTGCATGTAGGCAAGAACTCTATCCCTGATGTACACCCTTGGCTCTATTTATTTGTCCCTAATTGGCTATCATTTATAGATTCATGAAGTAAAATATTGTGGTTGAATTCATGCCTATATCATGTAAGGATTAAATTAGAGTAATTAACATTCATCATTTCTTTAATAAAAAAATTCAAAATCCCATTTCCAACTATTTGGAAATATATTACATATTCCCTTTAAGTTTTTTCACTTTGCTGTACAATTGAACACCTGAAGCTAACTCCTGATTATAACTTCATGCACACTGACTAAATATTTCTTATTTCTACATCTTGTTTACTGTAAATAGTGCTGCAATAAACAAGTGAAGGTGGGTATCTCTTTGTTTGTTTGTTTCTTTGTTTATTTGTTTTGCAGCACCGGGGATTGAACTCACTACCTCGCGCCTGGCAGACAGGCGCTTAAGTCACTGAGCCAAACTCCCAGCCCTGGTTTTTTTTGAGGCAGGGTCGCACTGTGTAGCTCAGGCCGGCCTTACGCTCGCGTTGTAGCCCAAGTCGGCCTCGAACTCACAACGCTCCTTCTACCTCAGCCTCCCTAGTGCTGGGATTAAAGGCGTGCGCCACCTGAAGCTAACTCCTGATTGTAACTTTATGCACACTGACTAAATGTTTCTTATTTCTACATCTTGTTTACTGTAAATAGTGCTGCAATAAACAAGTGAAGGTAGGTATCTCTTTGATGCACTGATTTCATGTCCTTTGGATATGTACCCCGAGATGAGACTGCTGGAATATTGGATCCTTATATCTTTAAAATTTTTATTATTTTTCGAGGAGCATTCCTACTGCCTTCCATAATGGCTACACAATTTTATACTCACAATAATTACAAGAAAGTGCATCCTTTCCTCCACATTCTAACCAATCCTGACTGTCTTTTGCCTTTTTATTAAAAGCTTTTCTACCTAGAATGAAGCATTTCCATTTATCTTTTGACCATTTCATATCTAGTATTTCATGTCTAAGGAGAAATGTCTATTTGTTTCTTTATTGTTGAACTGCTTGTGTTCATAATATTTCTGTATAATTTCAGTTCAAATGTATAATTTGCAAATATTTTCTCCCGTTCTGTAGGTTGTATCATCACTGTGTCATTTTCTTTTGCTCTGTGGATGCTTTCTGGTTTGATGTTGTCCAGTTCATAAATTTTTTTCTTTTGTTGCCTGTGCTTTTGATTCATATCCAAAAAGTCTTTGCTTAGTATAATGTCCTATAGCATTTTTCCTGTATTTTCTTCTGCTAGTTTCATAATTTGAGGTTTTATATTTAAGGTTTTAATCCATTTGGAGTGGATTTTATACATGATAGGAGCGAGGGACGTGGAGACTATACCTATTATTGAAATTTTCAACCTATAGAATATTCTTAGACTATGAAAACCATGCTGATCGTGAACTAGCAAGAAACTTTCACTCTACCTCTAAGAACAATTAAACTTATTATCCAAGGCTTGAGGTAAGCCAAGAGATTTGTTTTAAATGGAAAGTTGTTGAGGAGTTAGAGAATATAGATCTATAATTCTATTAATTTTTCTACAGTTTCTTGACTACTTTCATTTATTTTCCACATGTTCTCAGTATCTGAACTCTACTTGAGTTTTTCACTTAATAAAATCCCAAACGCTTTCTGAGAGCTAAATATAAATTAAATGTGATAAAATCTATTCCATGCACTAATCCTAGTAAATAGTTATATCTTTGCTATAAAAAGTTTCAAAAAAGTAAAATGGTTTTGATACAGATTTAATTAATTTCTCATTTCCATATACATTTGATTTTATGTTATAAATATAAAAATTCTGATATAGCAAGAAATTATATTTTATTGGATTAATTTTATATAGATTGAAAGCATGCGTGCATGAAGGCTTAACATTTAAAATGTAATTTAGGTTTCTTTGCCTCATTAAAAATTTAGAACAGCTTTATAACATATTATATTGTATTGTTAATGATATTTTTAATATATGGAAAATTATACAATGTCTACTTTTTCTCTAAACTAGATGGAAGTCTTACAAAGAAAGAAAAGTAAAAAGAAATAAATTATCACGTTGAAAGTTTACTGTGCAAATCTCAACAAAATTTTAATAATGAAAATATATGAGCACATATAAAGCCTGTCCATGATGATGCAGGAGACAAACTTTATAGTTAAAATATTTATATATTTAATGCTCATAAATAGCAAAAATACTATATATAGTATTCAATATAAGTGTTTTGAAAACACAACTCAAATAAAGTAACACACATTAACCCATGTCAGCATATCTTTTTATGAAAATATTGTCATTTAAGTGCAAGAGAAAATTTCTGTAAGTACTCAGAGAAAATGATCAAAATTCTCAAGACAGAGAAAAACAATATGTTTGAGATAGATTTCTTTTGACTGGTAAATGAGGCAAAATTACCAAAAAGGGGCATGAATTTTAAAGGCAGATGGTAACTATAACCCAAGTCTTGTTATGCTTCTACAATGCTGTGGCTGAGGATAAAAAATAAACAAAATTCCCAAATGTAATTTCTATGGTTAACAAATTCAAAACCCAATTCTAACCTGAGTGTGTCTACAGGACCACAATGAAATAGAGTAAAATACAAAGATGAGAAGCACACAATAGTAGAAATATCACAGGGAAATAGACACTCCCACCGAAAACCTCAGAAAACAAGTAAATTTGCTATTACCATACTGAGTCAATTACAGGATGAAGAACATTCTGCATTATAAACAGCAACTGCACAAAAAAAGGTCATACTTAATGAAAGAAGAAAGCCTTTTAACTATATCACCTTCTTTGCCAAGTAATCTGGCATTCTAATATGCAAATAGAGGCAAATATGAATGTAATATGTGAGATGTAATGTAAGAATGGGACAAATTAGTACCTTGTAGTTAATTTAATAAAAGTGACCAAATATTAAAATTTTGAATGATATCTATCCATCTACATACTAATACCTATACATTAACAGACATAGAAACATGCTTAGACAAAGGTAAAGTCTCAGATTTAAATATTATCATAAAATTGTCAGTTCTTCCACAATTAATATAGACATTTAATATAATGCCAATAAATTCTTAAAAGACTTATGATGAAATTAAATAAAAATATCTTATACATAACTTAGGTTTACATTCACTGGTACTAACACCTGAAGTAAGTATTTAAGGGTGAGTTATATATTTCAATAAGATCTTAGAACTCAAGAGGGAGGGAGAAGAGTGATGAGGTGAATGGGTACCCATTAGATGACATATGACCATGCTTTTTGTAAGTAGGCACTGGGGCTGAAGTCTCTGGGGCTACCAGAAAAGTTGTTTTTGTCTTCTAGACTTGCATAGAAGAGTGTTAGGAGGCTGGAACATTTTTCAATCAACTTATTTACTAGTTCTTTCACTACGGGTCTTAAGAATGTTCACATCATGTAGGACTGTGGAAACACTTAAGGAAAAGAAACTCCATTCTCAGACATGGCCTAGAACTGAAATGCAAGAGCAGTTCAGAGGTTGACTTGGTTTAGGCAATCCACTATGACTGCAAAGATTTCCTGGAATTATCCAGGGCAGATGTTAATGAAATTAGGGACGGCTCAAGTGGCAAAGCATAATAGAAATATTAGTCATCGAGTGAGAACAAATGGCAACACTTAAAATCTTTTGTGAAATTTTTTCTTTTTACAAAAAAGCATTAAAGTATAAGAAGTGACTATGTTAATAAATTCATTTAGAATTCATATAATAATAAGCAGAGCAACAGAATAGAATGGACCAATCAGAATTCAGTCCTCAAATATGATACATTAGTACACTTGAACATACAGACTTTGATCCAGTGAAAAATGAGGGACAATTTCATCCATAATATTAGGTAGAATATAGTCAATAGAAAGGGGAAAATGGGTTCCTAGCTTTCATCATAATCAAAACTAAAATCCAGATATGGAGAATACTGGAATTTTCTTAAAAGCTTTGAAGTCCCTTAATGAAATCTGGGGAACTTTATAAATTATTTGAGCATAAGGAAGTCTTTCCTAGCTAGGTCTAGAAATCATGAAACTATTAAAAATAGATGTTTCATGGGGAAAACAAAATTCTGTCAATGAAGAAGTATAGCAAAAAACTATCACAGTAAACAAAAATCAACTTCTACAATGACCAAACTGCTTCTTTGAGATTGATAAGAAACAATGAATATAATAAAATCTTGCATATTTTTGAATTCTTATCTTCTGCCATTAGAGGAAACCAAATAAACACATGGGCTCTTCCTGTGTTATTTCTTGTAAATTCCTGTGAATTTTGTCTCAAAGTAATATGTTTAATAAAAAAAATTGGCACAGATTAATTTACTCTATAAAGAGGGAGATTTTGAAAAGACCAGTAAAATAAAATGATACTCTAATCAGAGGATCCAACCAGAAGACAACTAGCCTGCCTTCCTGCTGAGTGACTCAACCAATGTGGACTCCAGGAAGAGAAAGATCTGTGCCTCCCCTGCACCTACCAGTGCGTGGGCTGAGAATCAAGACACACACACACATATACACACACACACTCCCCTGTAAGAAAACTGCTGGTTCAGAGGACTGGCTAAGTTGATAGCAACTAAGGTACATAAAGCAACTAAATGCTTGTATTGTTTGGTTGATTTTGCAGGCCTGGGGCTGGCAGTCTGAGCATCTCTTGGGAGATGACAGTAGGCAAGGTAGCAAATATGGGGAATTCCCTTCTGTCTTGTCTTTGAGGCCCAGTATTGTTCTTATTGCTTTGCTTTATTCTGATTATTTTTATTTTTTGCTTCATTTCACACTCTGTTTTGATTGGTTTTATTCTCTTTTGTTTTTGGTTTGATTTTACTATACCTGGTGGAATGGTCAACTATTGGGATGATAACAAGACATACCATAGTACCTGTTGTTTTCCTAGTATTTTGCTTTGAAGTTCTGTACCAGTTCTACTGCTTTGTTTTGATTGACTTCGTTCTGTTATGTTTTGTTGGATTTTACTATCTTTAAAATAAAATAAAATTAAATAGAATAATCAGAGATGTAAATCAGTCATATTGCATATCTGGAAAAAAACCTGAAATGCATTTTATTTTTTAATTTTTTGTTTTATGTTTATTTATTTATTTTGGTACCAAGAATGGAACCCATGACCTTATGCTTGCCAGATAGGCATTGTGCCACTGAGCTACATTCCCTGCCCTGAAATGTATTCTACAAAGTAAAATTATTCAGTCATTCTATTATGTAAATTTATTAACCAAACACACTTTAATAGAATCGTGATATTTATATAGATTCATGGAGAAAGAGAAACAATGTAGGACCTTAGTGAAATAAATTTGGAAACCTGGAAATGGACCTCACATTATGGATACAAAATAATTAAAATCAAAGATAATTCTTATGCAACAGAAAAAGAGTTTAAACAATGAGTGTAAAATCATTAAAGTTTTACAAAACTCATGATTACAAGTAAGGAGAAAAATCACACTGGGTCCTTAGCACAGGTTACCTGTGTGCGTGATGTGAGCCTGTGCTGATGTGTTTGGGAGAGATGAGGATGGATGGAACAAGAATTCAGGAAAACAGCATTTATGATAGTGTTCCATTTCAGTAAAGGGAAGAGAAGTTTGGAATTTATTTAAATATGATTATAAGAGTAACTAATTTTTATCATGTGAATTTTTTCTTGCTAAAGACAAGAACATTCCCTTTATTCAAATTTTGATATTTTTCACACAAATTATACAAATTTAAAAGCATATATAGGGAAATATAATTAGGTTTTAGGTTTCTAATTATATAAGCAATATGTTAGGAAAACTGACTAATTGTGGCTTTTGAAAAATAATTTTAATTTTGTTTGAAATAATATACTGAATAAAAATTGAGAAAATCTGATCCAAAAAAGAGGCAACATGGTGCAAACTAACACTGTCATCTCTCAGCAGAGAGGGTCTGATGATTTCTTTGAAAAAGGAGTTGGGAGCCTCAGTTAGGCCCACAAGTAGTTTCATAGGGAAGAGTTTTGAAACTTCTGGGTGAGGCATACAAAGGTTTTATTCAGTATAATTAAATTACACACTCAAAAAAATAGAATATGAGCCTTCAAGAGAAAGGTGCATTATTGTCTGGAGCTGAGAATATTTCTGTGTTTTGGGGATGGAAAATTCTGAAATTTGTTAATCTATAGAAAACATGGGCTTAATTTACAGGAAAGGTCCATTTTATAGGGTAAAGGTATAGGTTCCCACTTTATAGGGAAAAGGTATAGGCTTAATCTATTTTACTATTTAAGGTGGGTTATCTAAGTAGTAAAATTCTTTGAAACATTTGAATCTGATTTTCTGATTTATGGTCAAGTTGTAATCCTTTACCTTATCAGCTAGGTTAATTTATGGACTTAGAGCATCATTAAGGAATGTGCATGCTAGGGACCTGGAAGGAATAAAAAGCCTAGGAAATAAAGGGAAACCTTGAATAAATTTGTGTCTTGAAGTTGCAGTCTTTTTAAAAGTTCAATTATAAAATGATAATTTTCTTGTCTCCTTTCTACCTTTTTTCCTTCAAGAATATATAAATTTATATTAAAAGTATATAATGAATCAAAAAGAAATTTCATTGAAATAGAATAGAAAGCACAAAAATAAGGCAGTTTCACGTAGGGGTCAGTGTACAATAAAACTAGTGATTCATATAACCTGAATAAACATGAAAATACAGGTAGTATGGAGAGCTTTTGCTGACTGTTGGAAACAGGAATTCTGCTTCTTGCATTGCAGGAAATTAAAAAAATGACAGAGAGAGGGAAGGCAAAAAAGAAGGAGGGAGAAGAGAGACCTGATATTCAAATATAAAAATTAAATAGCAAAAGTACTAAAATTAATTATATTCTATATGGGGATGTATTTTACAATATATAAAAATAATCAGTCATGAAGAAAATCATTAATGAATTTGCCACAAAAGTGCTAAACATATCATACATACAAGGAACAAAAACACAGGTAACAAAAATTAGCAAAACACAGTTTGAATGAATAAAATTTAGCTTTGGATTTTGTAATTTCTGGCAGTGTAAATTTTCTTCTTAATGTTTAATAGTTTGTGTGTCTATAGTGTATTAGTTTCTAAAGGTTTCCATAACAGAATCTCCGTGTCTTCCTTTATCAGGGCACCAGTGATTGGATTTAAGGTCCACTCTAATCCAGTACAACCTCCTTTTAACTTGATCATATCTGATAACACACTATTTCCAAACAGCTACCTATAATGGCATCAGGTATTCATGCCTCAGTCTATGATCCTGAGGGAACATTAAATGTACAACACATAGTAAGAATGCTTGATGTATATGGTAAAATTATTTTCTCCAAAAAGCAACATTACAGGATAGTATGAAGCAGAGAAGCAAAGAGAATTAAGAGAGGTACGTACACCAACTCCCTATAATAAATGTTAGCAATTATGTACCAGACATGTGCTAATAAAAATATTTTTTTCTACAAAGTAGCGCTAGTTTCTGCTTTGTGCTGGTGTCACACTCAGAGCCTAAACATTCTTCATACAATTAATAATGGGAAATACTGATATAGGAAACCACTGAACTGCCCTTCTCAATCATTTATTGTTTTCTTTTGCCCCTTTATGAATTGCTGATTATGATTCTTGATATATCAATTACCTTATGAAGTAAATTATGCCATAGATAATAGATGTATATTGTGTGCATACTTGTTCAAATACAAGGAAAGAGTAAATTAAAAACTGCATGCCAAGGTAGGGGAATGGATTAACAAGATTAAAGATATATCATATACAGCTACAAATTCCCTATATTGAATGTGATCATTATGTAGATCTAAATAACTTAACCAATAAACTTAATTAATTAAAAAGCAAAGTAAAACAAAACAAAACCTCCATGCTATGTTTGCAATTGCATTGGTTTATTCTTTCTTACCCATTAAACTTTACTTTCAAAATTAATTCAGTTTCTGAAAACACTTGCAATATATTATTTATTCATTGATTTCTTTTAGAATGTCCCCATGACACATTATATACTTCCAGATATTCTCTATTCTTACATGAGATATAGTTTGTGTTCAGATGCCCCCCACCCCAAGCCTCATGCAATCAGGGAGGTGGCTGAATCTAGCTTTGTGACTGGTTCATTGTCTAGCGCTGGAATTGGCGATGTGAGTGCTACACCCACCTAGGGGCGGGGAGTCAACATACAATGTAAGGGAGCAAAGGAGGCCTGCTTTCCTCTTTTGCCCTTTCACTCTTGTCCTTGTGGCTGCCATGAACAGTTGCCCCTCACCCTGCCTTGGAGCCAGTTGAGTATGGACTGAAACCTCCAAAACTGTAAGATAAATAAACCTTTCCTTGCTTCACTTGGGGGTATCAGGTATTTTGTTTCAACAATGAGAGAAAAGTAACCAAGATAGTTATATTCTCTGTGCAGTTTAAGGTATTTTTTATTAAATCATAAAAAACACTTGTGACATCACAACATCCTTTGTAAAAGATTATGTAAACCTTTATTCATCCCATATTCTAGGGATTATCCTCAGTGATACACACCATAACAGAGCTATATTAGAATAAACTAAATTACAGACATGCTATTTGTAAATATTCTCTGCCTACAATGTTTGGGAATTTTTAATAAGGAGTACTGTAGATGAAGCCTATTCAGTATAATAGGCAGAAACTATGAAATGATTTCCAATTTTGTTATCTTTCACAAGGTAATTTTATAACATAATGAAGAGGAAAAGTCATTAACAGTGTTTTTCATACTAGAGACAAAGCTCTGTTTGCGCTGATAATATCTTCACGGTCTATGCTTAGAGGCTCGTAGTTCACATGGAACCCTCAGACAGCCTGCACAGCCCTCAGACGGGATTTGCCTCCTTGTGTGCTGAATGCTAGGGAATCATAGCAGAGGTGGAAGCTCCAGTCAATCACCATAGGCCTGTGTGTGTCTGAATAGAGAGCTCTGCTTACTAAAAAGCTTGAATCCCTTTGTCCCTTTTAAGCATTCTTTTATTGCCAAATATTACAACACAGAAAAGAAAGTACTTGGAAGCTCCTTTTTAGAATTGGGTTTTCACTGCAGCTATGCATAGATTTTGAAATCATTCTCTGATTTCTTTTTTCAATTTCTCTCTTTTAGAGCTGATAACGCTTGAGGGTTGTGCTGAAGAGAGATTAGAGTCAGGTAATGGAAACGACAGAAGCAGCAACACTTGTTTTCTGCTGTGCTCAATATGAAAAATTATCCTACTTTGATGAATGGAAAGTCAATATCCTGAGAAACACAGAAATATGACAAAAAGTAAATTAAATAGCCCTTTTATATTCAAAACAAATTCAAATTACGCTTGAAATTAGGCTGTCTCCAGATGCAATTGAATGACAAGCTCTGTGTGTCCTGAAAGAAACATTTTCTATAGAAACAAAAAAAGTATAAGACTGATATCTTTATTTCTTTTTTTAATGCTACACGGCGAAACTTTTAGGAACTAATCATTTTTATGTACCATAACTGCTGGAGATGCATTGCCCAAACTGTGATTTCAGAAACTTGCTCTCTAAAAACATTGTAAGGAGTCTCTGGCCAACATTGCCAACGTGTTTTTAGATATACTAACAGAATTATTCTAAGTATTTGGTTTCAACTTTACATAATTTAAGTTCAAAATAGATTAATAACTGTAAAATCAACAATAAGAGAAATAAATAATTAGCCAAAAAATGACGTTTTGACAAAGGTGGTATATTTTGAGTGCAAACAAACATAGAAATGATGCTTAACATCATTAATGTAAAATTAAAATAAAAACATGAGGTACAACTATGCACTAAAAAGACTAGAAATTAAATTTAACAAAAATAAAATTCAAAATAAATAATAAAGAGTGCTGAAAAGGAGATGGAGTGAATGAAATTCTTATATATTGCTGGTGGGAAGACCAAATAATGCAGGTAATTTGGAAAATAATTTGACTGTTACCTAATTAACTTTAAGTTTTCTTATTATTTAAATATAAATGAAAAATAGAATTACATTTTGAATTTTTTGTAAATATTAATGTATAAAAGACTTGTTTTCACACAGAAATACAATCTGAGCACGTTTCATTTTAGCATCCTCTTACTGGCATATAAGGTTGTCTTAAAATTTCATTCAAGAAAAAAAACACAATTTTGAAAAGCTGACTTGGAAATACAATAATAAGAAGAAACAGAATCTTAGTTACATGCAAGAAGAAACAGCTCCTGGATCTGGAGTGACAAAATAACATTAGTAATGTTCCCACTGTTCCACAATACCTATTCTAAAATCAGGGTGATTGACGTATTTAGAAGGCCCCTGAGTTAATAAATTAAACACTGTATGCAAAGCATAGAAATTCTTGAAGGTCTGTGTTCTGCAGGCTGTATCCTTGACTAGACACCACATTATTTTTCATAAAGTTACTTTGAGTATGAAATTCAAAAACAGAATTGAAGAAACGTTTTCATAGCTTTCCCAATTGAGTTAAGAAACATAGATAAATATCAGTGGAGAATAATTACTTTAAAATCAGTTTGTAAATCTTTCTTAAACTGCTGGGAGGAAATTGTTTTCCTAAGGAAGTAAAAGTCACTGGCAAAATTAAGTGATGAGTAATCATTTCCTCAGGTCAGTTATTCTCTAACTTCATGTCAATCAGAATCATGTATAAGGCCTATTAAAAGGCAGGCAGTTTCTCACTGTCCCGTTTCTAATTCAATAGAATTGAAGTAGGGTATGAAAATGCAAAATTTTAAGAAGTTACCAGATGATTCTTGGCATTTCTCCTAAGGTCCACAGTTCAGGAACCACTGAGTTAATTTATAAAGAAAAGATAGAAAATCTTTGCTCCCTAATCTTCTTTTCTGAGTAGATATATTCTTAACTACTTTTTAAAAATAGTTATACCTGCCATGTTCCCAGAAATGTATTATTCATTCAATTATCCTGGTTTTGGTCCCATTTGCTAAATGTTCCTCCTAGAGAATATTTTTTCCATCGTATTGCTTGCAAAAGCACACTGACATTGATGAATGCAGAAGTATATGTAATTAGTAGTGCAGTGTTAAAATTTTACTGAGTTGAAAAAACAATCATAGTGTTTTGTTCTAGGACATCACCCTGTATAGCGTTCTTGGCTTCACTAATACTGTATCAGTGACATCAGTTTATTGGATGTAGAGCAACAAGCAACACAGTCCATTCCCAGATCCTGGAAAAGTCAACGCACTGATTTTAACCCAGTGTTACCCATGCCAAATTTTTAACCTGCAGAACTGAAAGATAATAAATTTGGATTTAAGTCAGTAAGTTTGTGATAATTACTTACAGCAGAGATAGAAACCTAGTATGTATCCAATACTATTCTTCAATGGAAGAAGCAAGATTTCCTTGAAGAAATAGCTGGCTATATGACTGGAGCAGAAAACATGTAAATTGAGATAAGACTATCTTTTGCAAGAGAAAAAGTGTTACCCAACCCAAATCCATTTACTCACTGCTTAAAAACTGAGTCAAGGGAAAAGTTTTATTTGGTAAACCAGGAAAGCTGAGAAGTCGGACTAGAGTGCTGATGTAACATTTTAAATCAGCATAGATTTAAAGTTCCTTTTACTTTTATTAAACAGGCAATGGAGGAGATTAGATTAAGAAATGATTTACTGCTGCACACTTTCAAACACTTCTGGTGATCTGGAATGGGATATGGAAAAGCCTGATGAATAATAATCTGTTGATCACAATCCTCCTATGAATCTTGAAAATATATTAGTTATTCTTACTTTGGTTTCTTCAATATTGAATGAGAAAAATCAGAGAAGATTTGAGTAAGTCAACCATGTGATAATAGTTTTGGATGAATTTTTTTTTCTTCTTCTTCTGCTTTTTTTCTTTGTCTTTTTGAGACATGGTTTCACTATGGAAGTTCAGGTTGGCCTTGAACTCAATTTGTAGCTCAGCCTGGCCTTGAATTTGCAGTGATCCTCCTGCCTCAGCCTCCCAAGTGCTGGGATTAGAAGTGTGAGCCACCATGCCTGGAATAAAATTTTCTTAAATGTCTAACGTATCTTCATCAAGAATTGAGCAAAAACAATCTGATTCAAAGGTTGGAACAGTAAAGGAGACAGATAAAATATGAAGGCAGAGATGTAAGCATTTTCACTCTTTTTAGACAACCATCTGACACCTGCACAGATCCAAGAATCAGTGTGTTTGAAAAAAAGAGGCTGAAAGTCCTTGGAAAGCAACGTACACAACCCTTAGCATCTTAACCTCCACATCAGAGGGGTGACCTATAACAAAGTTAGTGGGGGATTGAAAATTTATTGATCAGATCTGTAACTTCCATAATTAGTAAATTTTTAAGTCAACTAAAAGCAACTGATTAAGAGTGCCTTCCATGACCGTGACAAAATACCTGAGGTAATCAACTATTTGGGGAGGAAAGTTGTTTTGGTTAGGTGGTTTGTTTTGCTGTGGTTTGACTTTGACAGGTTTGATTCATGGTCAGTAGGCCCCACTGCTTCTGGTGCTGTGCCAAGGCAGTACATCATGGCAGGAACAAGAGACAGAGTCAATTATTGCCCTCATGACAGAGATGTGAAAGAGAGAGATGAAAAAGCTCAGGTTCCAGTACCCCCATGGAGGCATGCCCCCATGATCTAGCTCTTTTAAGCCTTTCTCCTTGTGACCCAATAGCATCACAGGCTTCCAACAGGGCCTTCAATGCAGGGGCCTTCAGGGACACGTCTGAGCCATAGTACCTGTCTAGCATTAGCAACAGGCTGATTTTGAGTAAAATTTGGTGAGCTCTGAACAGATATAAACTTGTGAATTTAACCACTCATTCAAAGTCTACACTATTTCAATGGTTTTCAGAAAGACCCTTTGCAGCCTACTGTAGTCCATTCTCTACCCCAGTGTAGCCATGATTTTGATTTCATCACAATGATAGCTGAAGTGTTTCCTCTTTTAAGAGGTTTACATGGATAGAATTGTACTTTAGTACTATAAATAAACTTACATGCCTGGCTTTGTAGCATCCTTGGTGTGCAGCTTCATTCTTGTTTTTCTACTATTAGAGTGTCATTTAATTATGGATTGCATGAACACATGACTATTTACTTATCCATTTGCCTTGAGTTTCTGAGTTGTTTTCATGTAGGGGCTATTATGAGTTATCTGGTGTCATTCTTTTAAAAAGGCTTTTTGTCGACACGTGTTTTCATTTAGATGAGGGTAAAGAAATATTTAGTCTTAAAAGAAACTGCCAGGTTATTCTTCAATGGATCATTTTAAAATCTCTCCAGGCTTAAATAAAAGTTTCAGCTATCTGTGTCTTCACAAAGATTCGGTATTGTCAGATGTCTTAGTTGTAGCAGTTATAGTGAGTATATAATGGCATCCCATTATCATTTTAATAGCTCTTTCTCTAATGACTAATGGTGGTGAGCAATTTTTCATGCAATTACTCACTACTTATATCTTCCTTTCTGAAGAATTTCTTTGTAGTTTTCTGCCTATTTTAATTGGATTGTTTCTCTTTTTGCTGAATTGTAAGAGCTAATATTCTGGATTTGTCTTTTTATATATGTATGGCAAATGTCTCCTCCCAGTGGATGCCTCACCTTTACATCTTTAAAGATTCTATCTAAGAACACAAAGCACTAATTTTAATGATTTTTTTATTAACCCGAATTTAGGATTTTTAGTGTACTGCCTAAAATAGAAGTTTCTATTCCATGTCTGAAATGTTTTCTCTTGTTTCTAAATGTTTATAGTATTAACTTTTATACTTAAGACTAAAAACCATTTCAAATTCCCTTTTCTTATCAAGTAAGATTTGAGTGATTTTCCCTCTGTATGTGAAAATCCATTAAATCCAGCACAGTTGCTAGGGAAAAAAAGAAAAACCTTTTCTTTTCCTATTTACTTATCTTGCCAGCTTTGTTGTAAATTTATTAAAAATATATCTGTCATCTTCTATCTGGACTTTTTGTGTATGCTACTCACCATTTACCTGACTTTATGTCAAAAATGTATTTACTGTAACTGTATAGACAGTATTCAAGTATGTAAGTCAAGCAATCCACCAACTTTGTTATTTTTGAAAGTTACCTGGGCTACTCTTCCAATCTTCCTTTTCATATAAGATTTAGAAGCAACATTTTAATGATGACCAAAGGGTGAAAAAAAGCCAATTTAAATTATTTTTTAAAGTATTATTGAACAAAAGGGTCAATTTGGGAATGATTGATATTTTGCCAATTTTGAGTTCTTCAAAATATGTTTATTAAGCCTTGTATAGTATTTCTCAGCAAGTTTTGTAAGCTTTATTATAAAGATATTGTAATTGTATCTACAAATAATGCTGTAGCTCAGGCTGGCCTGCAACTCATAGTGATGCTCCTGCCTCAGCTTCCAGTGAGCTGAGATTACAGGTGTATGCCCCCACAACCAGCCTCCTAGTGTTATTTTGTAATAATGTTAGAAATTTTTTGTAAACAGTCATGCATTTTAAAGATAATTTTTTCCACTTTCTTGCCAATAATTCTTCTTGTGTTTATTTTCTTGCACTATTTCCTTGCCTAGAATTTCCAGGGAAAATACTAAACATTAGAATGAACATCCTTATTTGTTTGCAATCCCTGTGTAATGCTTTCATTACTCATGTGACGCTGCCTGTGCTTGTTTACAGAGGCCATTTACCAGGTTTGGAATGTCTTCTTCTATTTTCATTCTTGCTATGCTTTTAATGATTTTATTCATGAATGAATGTTAAATTTTATCAAGTTGATTTTTTTCAGTGGAGATGATCATATCTGTTGTGTATTTTTACATGCACTGACTTTTGATTATAGAATATTGTCTTTCTAGGGTAAACCACATTTGACCATCATAAATACCTGTATTTAATTTGCTAACATTTTGTTAAAGACTTCTGCATGTAGTTGCATAATGGTTACTGAAAGGTACTGCTGTATACAGTTAAGTTAGATAAAAATATTATAGGCAATCTGGCAGGGCTAAGGTCTTAAAGAAGCCAGTGCAGAAGACACTTTCCAACTGTGGGGTAGACAGGAACTTTGCTGAGGGCCAGACCTCAAAACAAAACAAAAAAAATAAATATGCCCACATACTTCCTAAGGATAAAGATCAGGGATTGATATTCTGAACAGAGAGCTATCATCTTAAGGAAGCCAGAAAAAGCCACTAACCCAACTCCCTATCAGAAAAGCCCTGTTCTGTATTTATGCCAGCTTGCTTGCCACTTGACTTGCTTCCCCATTTGATCCCAATTTCATCAATTTCACCCTAGCAATTATACTTGTAATCTTATTGGTTGACCATACTTTTGTCCCACCTCATGCCCACATCACCATTTCCATTTTTCCCCACCTTGGATCCACCTCATGTAGTGGATTTACTCTATAAAAATTCCTAGAAAAGGCAGGGTCTTTGGCAACCCACTCGGGACCACTTCTGTCTCTCTCTTTGATGGAAGCTTTCTTTCCCCCAATAAATTTATTCTGCTCTTAGCCTCCATTTTTTCCTAAAAT
The DNA here is from genome assembly GCA_004363535.1 of Dasyprocta punctata. Taxonomy (NCBI): domain Eukaryota; kingdom Metazoa; phylum Chordata; class Mammalia; order Rodentia; family Dasyproctidae; genus Dasyprocta; species Dasyprocta punctata. The sequence goes on along the minus strand of RJWM01024656.1, from coordinate 7,883 downwards.
TCATCTTTGATTTTAGAGAACATGAGCTTGTACCAGACATCTTGCAGACTGGAAGTTTCTTTCTTCTATATCATAAGAAAATTATTTCTATATTTTTGATAAATTGAGTTTTTTCAAAAAATGTATGTATTCCACAAAGTTTGGGGAGGTATTTAAATAAAGTTGTTTTTTGTTGTTTTATTATTTTGCCTTTAATATATCATGATTGTAATAATATCAATTTTTCATTAATAATCTAGCTATGAATTTTTTCTAATGTTCTTTTTAAAGAATTTTTAAAACATTATTGTTTATTCCTGTTTCTTTGATATTTTTCGATCAGATCTTCCTGATAACCTTTCTTTGAAGATCAGTTACATTTTGGGGAGCACAATTTATCCTTACATTCTTATCATGGAAGTATAAACCTTCAAATTTAAACTACATTTTTCCCAATATAAATTTTTATGCGCTTAATTTGTGTTTGAAGCTTGTTTTTAACAGAATCCCACAAGCCATATCATTCAGTTAGGTTTATTTTCTAATTTTTCTTTTAATTTTTTCAACTTTATATGCCTTTCTTAAATTATTTTTCCATTCTACTTGTATTTTCTTCTGTTATGGGTTTCTTGTGTACTTGCTTTTCAAAGATTGTGTTTATGGAATGAGGCTCTTTAAAATACCTTTCCCACCTGGAATTTCTCTGGTAGTAAACTTTCTCTTTTAAGAAATTTCAGAAACTTTTGTTTATATTTTTGCTCTTGAAATGTCATTTTACCACATACACAATTCCAGTTCTAGATGGAAGTTTTCAGCTTTGTTTGTTTTCTCTCATATTGAAAGCATGATTTAATTCTGTTCTAGAGTTGACTGGTCTTGTTGACAAGTTGTCAGGCTAATTGTAATTCATTGAAAATTTATCTTATACCTCTGGTTTATTTTGGGCTCTGCACTTTATCTAGACTCTTCTTCAATTTTACTATGATTTGCCTAGGGTATTTTTTCTTTGCTTTTCTTGCATCAGTCTACTTAAAATCTTTGAATTTAAAAGTAAGATTGAATCAGTCTTTGCTGTTTTAATAGTCATAATTTACCTTCATTTTACTTAAAGGCTTTACTTTTCCTTTAAATATATTAAATTTAAGTAACTTATATTTGATTATATTCATTAAAACCCTTGTTTGTGGGACTATAACATTAAGAAAAAAGTCTCTTCCCTTCTCCAACTTCCTCATATTTTCCAGATCCCGTCACTTCTGTATGGCTCAGATCTTATTTTTTATGTTTTTTTTTTTCCTAGTAAAATGTCAGAACTGGGAAATTCAACACAGAGGACTTTTCTAAAATATTGTTTTCTAAGCATCCAGCTATTTATTCATCCTGTACTGATTTTTCCTCTGCTGGAAGTGTCTGAGAATGCTGAATTTTTAAAATAAGGTAACAGCATGCCATTTAAAACTCACTAGTAAATACTCACCTTGTAAAGTAAAGAATAGGAGAGCTCAGGCATCAAGTAGTTGTTTCAAAAGTCTAGAATATTTCCCAATTCTAGTCTACAGTGAACCAAAGAAGAAATTCCCTGCAGCATAAGAATCAGTCACTAATTTAATTAATATAAATTGGCAGGAATGACTTATTTTGGGGGGAGATTTTGTGTGTAAGATTGAGAGAAAATTAAAAAGAAACCGAATAACTTGACTAAAAAATAATTTGTACAAGAGCTGTAACATTCACCGTGTTCCCAGTCAAGAAATTCTAGTCAGTGTATACTTATGTTTGTTTATTTTTTTTCTCTATATATTTCTTAGAAACAGCATATATTAGTTTGAAGACTACAAGCAGGTATTTATGCTGAGAATGTAAGAGTTTTGACTGTGTCTCAACAAACTCTTTTTCCAGTTTATATTGGATATATAGAAAGATGAAACAAAAACCATAGCTATAAAGTAATTCCAGAAACCAAACAAGATGAAGTTCAAAAAAGGGAAATCTCTTTGGCTGTATCAAATTTTTGTAAAGTGATCATTTTATGTGTATAAAATTTTGTATATATTTTTTAGAATGTCACAAAAAACCATAAGAGGATTATATTTATCCACAACATTCTAAGATATTGTTTGCTTTTAGATTTGTAGATCTTCAGATTTTTACACAAGTCTCATCAAATGAAGATCTTTTTCTACACTTCTCTCAATTTTCATTTAAAAACTGCTTTCTCACATCATCAAAACTTATAAAAGATTGCTATTTCTTTTGATATAATTTTCACCTATTTGTATATTAAAATATATAGATCTCTATATCCAAATTTTCATCTTTATAGTTTCATTCATCATTTATTTGATGTAAGAGATGCTCAAAATCATATTTTTGTTAAAATATGGTTATCTTTATTACTAATTTTTATTTTGACAAATAAGCTAAAAGAAGTGTGAGACTTTTAATTACAACTGCCCTACAATACCTTGTCTTAGTATACTTGATTATTAATTTATGAGTAGAAAAGCAGTGTCCATTTTTTTCAATAGAAAAAGGCAATTTTTTAATTGGTTTAATTTTCAAAAATGTCTAAAAATTTTAAATTATTTTTCTGTATTAATTTTTTCTATGGATTTTGTGGAAGCATTTTTTAGAATGCTTATTTATCTTTTATAATTTTTAATTTACAATATTTCAACATTTTGGTAAGAAACATTACCAATGTTTTCTTAAATAAGCTATGATTTTAATTTTATTTATACAGAGGAGCTTATGATTACATAAATAGGGACATAAAAACTAACTGAAATACAATATATACTTACTTACAGACATTCTGTAACAGAAGTTGAAAATCAGTTAGTGGCCACTATCCTTATGCTGTCTGTCACATAGTCAGCCTGCCGGGCTCAGTTAACCTTGACTGTCAGTGCCAGATAATGCACTAGGTCATCCTGACTGCATTCAACTGTAATGTTTGTGTTTTTGCCTATTTAGAAAAATATATATAGTTGTTCCAACTTGCTTCAAGGACTTCATGTCTGGGATAGACTAGTCCAGTCAAGGACCCATTTAACTGTACTTGCTCCACTCCCACTCTCACTGTCTCTTCTCCAAATGTTCCTACCTTATGACAAACAATTCCTTTTTAGTAAATCTACTTAAAACCAGCCTACTTGACAACATATGGCTCAGTGCATGCAATAAATCATATAATAAACTGCTATTAGCCTTGTACTCCCTGTTTGTGAAATGCACTTAAACTGAACTCTAAGCTTATTTAGGTTTGGTAATTTCTAACTTATTCCCATCAGCCCACTAGTATAATAAAAGTTGCCTTCTAACTCCTTGGTGCAAAGAGTCTTCCATCCAGTTTGATATCAGTTTTTCTGCAATATTTCATCTGTTCATTTTCTCTGATTATTATTTGTCATTTTTCTTCAGTATGTTACTTAGAAATGCCTTAGCTCTATTAATTCCATTGTAATCTAATACTTCGATTTCCTGAAATTCATTTAAAGAGCTAATAAATTCTAAAATTTTATGTAACCATACTCAAGATGGCCAGGACACTAGTTAATCCCATGGTTAGGACTTAGATAGCTTGATTTATTATAGTGGATTAACTAATGGTCAACTTGTAACACCCAGCTGAAATGAATCAGTGTGGTTCTGAGTGTCAAAGAGCTACCTGAGGACTGTTACCAACAGTATAAAAGAAGAACTGGAGAGGAAAATGGTATGCTGTTAACTCATGGAGAAGTTTTTCATGCTGGTTTCCCTGATGTGAACTCTGATGTTCTCATCATCAGAGGAGCTCACGTCCTTGCTGTCCCTGAGGATGACTGCAATTCTTTTCAGGGAAGCTCTGTTCCTTACTTTGGGCATCGCTTCCTGGTTCTAGTGCAGAGCTCTCAGCCTGCTGGCACAGATCTTTCACCCCACTGAGTAGACATTCTTGCTTCCACCACTGACCTTTGGGCCTTTCTACTGCAGATCCTTGATACAGACTTCCATGAAACATAGTCATGGGCTCTAGTTCTAAACCATCTGGACTCTTGGAACACATTGATATGGGTTCTAGGTCTTCAGCTGGACTCACGCAGGACATTGCCATTGCATCCAGGCCTTCTGCTGGATTCTTTGGATCTCTAGTTTATGGACAGAGCTCTTGCACTCTTCTACATTTGACTTTTAGGGTGACTATTATAAAATAATCCCATAAATTATGTGTCCTTATTAAATCTGCTCCCTTGCAAATCCTGACTACAATATCTATGTATTCTCTTTTCTAGAAGCCAAATGAGGTTGTTAATGCCATGAGGTTGTTAGAGAAGGTTCTGTTTGATTTACTCTTTGATCAGAGAACAGTGTATAAGGAACTTTCTAATGGCTTCATTTACAGAATAGATTAATAAAGAAACCTACTAATGTAGTACTACAGTGTTTATGAATACCAGTCTTTATGTAGTACTACAGTGTTTACTAATACTGTAGTACTACAGTGTTTATGAATTAGCAGTCTTGCAAATATTAAACCAAATTTGCTGTTACAAATATAATATTCAATGTGAGCTAGGCGTTGTATTGAATACATATATTACAGTTGAATTGTGAGGAGCGTAATTTTTTAAGTTTATGTTGGGTTAAAATCCTATCCCAGTGCTTATGAGCTATGCAACCATGAGCAAGATATTTAACCTCCAAAATTGTGAAGAAAATTGCAGCTTCACATAATTAATCAATGAAGTATCTCAATATCTTTTAAATGATCTGTTTGTTCTTACCTCATAACCAAAGATTGTCCCTGATGCCAGTACCAATCCCCTGTCTCTCTTTCTCTTTCTCTCTCTCATAAATTTATATTAGTGTCCCAGGTCAGCCACTGCAAACTTCTGCAAATAAACTGGTTGGAAATATTTAAACATCAGAAGTGTATTCTCTCATAGCTCTGGACAATTGGAATGTGAAACCAATGTCCTGTCAGGGAAATACTCCCCTTGAAACCCATAAAGAAGAATACTTCCTGGCCTATACTAGTTCCTAGATGTCCCCATAGATCATTGCTCTTTCTTGGTTTGTGGCATCCTAACTCCATTCCTTGCCTCTGTCTTGCTCTTCCATTACATCTCTGTCTTCAAATGACCATCTTCTCCAAAGCACATGAGTCATATAGAATTGGCAGCCCACCGTATACTACCATTACTCATTTTAAGTTTAATTATACCAATACTATTTCCAAATAAATTTATATTCTGAGATACTTGGACTTTAGCATATAATTTACAGGAGAAAGGGTCACAACTCAACACATAACAACAGCATACTATATTTTAGGAAAGAAACATGAATACTCAATAGGACATAAAAAATTGAAAATGAGTGCTGTATTTCTACAAGAAATCATGAAGTCTCTATGCAGGTTCCTCTGGTCTGCAGAACTGTGAAGGTTGAAATGACTCAGGACTGGCTGCAGCCCTTATTTCATTGTTAGCTACACTCTCTTCAGATGATCTCATCCTTACACACCCTGTCTGCATTCATCACGACCCTTGGTTTGACTACTTTCTCATCTGTGTGTCTGAATGCCTATTCGGTTTCTTCCTCTTATATGTCTATAAGAATCTTGTCCTTGACATGCCTGAAAGTTATGAAAATGCCTTTTTCATACCATCAATTAAAAAAATACATTTACCCCACCTATTTTCTATATTTAAATTAATTTAATAAACTTTTCCTTCTCCCATTTTGTCCAGCCACAAACCTGAGTCATCATATTTTTTCTGTCTTTTTCGTACTACCCGTATTAAATCCCCATAAAAGACTTGATGACTAGCCAGGCATGGTGGCACATGCTTGTAATCCCAGCACTCAGGAGACTGGGGCTGGAGGATCATTGCAACTTGGGAGACCAGCCTGGGCTACCAAGTGAGTTTAAGGTCAGCCTGACTTGCATAGCAAGACCTTGTATCAAAAAAAAAAGTGGGGTAAGGCCTAATTTTATCAGTTGTCATCATTTTCACAAGACATACCTGTTTGATCTTTTAAAATAGATTTCAAAATTTACTCCTTATGTCCAGCTTGTCCACAACAGAATGTCTCACTGTTTTGCCACAGAGATTCTTTTAAATCATGAATCAAATAATATCACTCTACTGTTTGTTATTCTTCTATGACTTACCAGTCAAATTATAATAAAGGTAAGTGCCAGTTCCAGGCCAGCAGACCTGGTTAGAGAGACGAACGAAGACACAAGAGACAGGAAATATCTTTGTCAGGGGGACAGGGCACTTCCCTGGAATGGAGCAAAGTCTTGAACTGATTCAAACCCCCAGATTTATGGAGGAAAAAGGATGTAGAGTCTTGCTGAACACAGATGTTTGTTTTAGGTAGCAAGGCAGGCAAGCAAGGCATGGTGACAGTTTGGCTGACTAATTAACTGTTATCTGGTTGTTCCCTCTAGAGTTTTCTTGCTTTCCCCGTGAGGTTCACCTCTGTGTGAGCTGGCAAAACATCTTGTCTCTGAAACACTCTGGCTCCTTGGAATTAGCAGTCATCTGCCTCCTGAGTCAACCCAAGCAGATATTAACCCATTGTATGTTGCAAGGAATTCCGCACCTATGCATCCTGCATTCTACAAGACTGTGTGTGATCTGAGAGCTAGTTGCTTCTACCTTGTACAAATGGTTCTTGCTCAGTTCACTAGGTCTGTTGTATGCTATGTGCTTCTTCTTCTCAAAGACTTTGCTTTCGGGGTTCCCTCTAGACACTATCTCTGGTGATTCTTTCTCATCACTCAGGTTTCGCTTCAAAAGTACTTGTGAGACTTTTTCAGATTGCTGCAACCTAACTATTATCTAACATATCATCCTATTTCCATTTCACTGTTTTCCTTTTTTTTTTTTAAGGAGTATTTGCCATTGTATGGTAAGAAATTATCTTATTTTTGTTTCACCTCCCTAGAATCTGAATGTTGAATTGCGATCTGTTTCATTAATTAATGTATCTCCAGCAAGTAAGTCATACCCAAGATCTAGTTTTTGCGACATCGATAAGTTTATTTTACTTAAAACCTTATTCGAAAAAAAAGGTTTTGGACTAAATACCACATTACAGTTAAATTTATCACTAATTCTGAAAGACTGTTTTACCTAATACATCTGATTATGTTTCTGCTAAAAGGTTCTGTCCTAAACTGAAAACATTTAGAAATTATATTCAGGTTTTAGAATTCAAACCTGGATTTGTTCTTCTTTGGAATGTGTCTCCTTGACCAAATTATTAGAACTCTACGAACCTTAGCTGCCTCATCTGTGAAGTAAGTACTTACTTTAGTATTTATCTTAGGAGCTTGATTTTAGGATTAAATAAATGAAAATCTATACTTTTGGTTGAGACACTGAGAGTACTACATGAGATTGGGTTAATCATTATTCCTCTGCAGTATAAAAAAGCATCGGTCTGTGAGACATTTTAAAAATAAAGTTAAAAGAATTGGTTACATGAATTCAGAATAAATTGAGATTTCTCACTTTTTCATCTCTTGTCTTCCAAATAAACACAGTGTAAAAAAAGTTTTCTGTGAATTAGATAGGTGTCACTTGACATGACAAAACAAACAACACTAACTGAAGTGATGTTAACCAAAAAAGCGAAATATGAGTCATCTATTTGAGGAGAGAGAAAATTAGGTCATGCAAACTGATAAAGTAATAATTCTTTATAAAAGTAGTTATAGACAACAGAGAAAAAGAAGATACAATATTCTCTACCAAATGCTTTTCAACTCATGAGATTTCTAAATTAGTGGAACTGTTGGTGTGGGCAAAGCTTTTATCTCTCCTTGTGATTTAATTTTTTTTTTCCTGTGAATAGTTGGAGTAAAATACAGTCTGGGTTTTTTAAGTTTTACATTCTCCTACACA
>RJWM01024655.1:0-30432 GCA_004363535.1 Dasyprocta punctata | reverse complement strand
TTTCCTTTTCTCTTCCTTCCTTCCTTTCCCCTTAGAGTACCTCTTGTTATTATTGAAATAACTACCCATAACATCAGGTCTAATATAACCAAGCGAAATAGTTCAGAGTGAAACCAATAAAGCATAAAAGAATGGTCATACTTAAGAGAAACAAAAAACTAAAGAGATCAGCAAACAACAACAACATATCTGATACTGTAAAATTATAGGTTTAGTAATTTAGAGGGTTGGAATTTTACAGTGGTTGCAATATTGTATATTGTTACCATTAAGGGGGCTGTTCAGATTGACAGGTAAAGACATGTAGGATTGATCTGGTCTTATGAAATCAACTGTTCTCTCTCACCAGTTAATGCATTTAGTAGTATAGACTTTTAAACTATCTTATGAATACCCTTATATAAAACTATGTCTTTTTTCCATACCTTCCTTCCTCGGTTCCCCTTGTAATACCTCCTATTGTCTTCAAACTAAATGCCCTTACCAATTGGCCCAATATAGTCGAATGAGATAGTACTGAATAAAACCAATAACAAATAAGATAATGGAGGCAATACATAATAATGTAACATTGATTTCTATAATGCCTCATGTTAGCTTCAAGGCAGTTGCCTATATCATCTGTTGTAACACAATCATACTAAGATAGGTTAAAATCCCTCAGAACAGGGCAGTGAAAGTAATACCTGGTTTGGAAGCAGGGTGATCATATATCACTGAAGGCTACCCTTATAAATTTTGTTATCTTTACAATAGCTGTCTTTGTCATCATTTATGATGAAGATAGGTTGCTCAAGGTAGAATAGGATTAAACTAAACAGTTCATTGAAAACAATACTGGATTTAAATCCTGTTAATGGATTATTCATTTGTCTGCCCTGCTCGGTGGTATCTCTCTGTCTCTTTTTCTGGAGCAGTGGACTTCTTTATCTCTCTCTCTAGAATGTCCTTCAATATTCTCTGTAGGGTTGGCTTGGTTGTCATAAATTCCTTTAGTTGTTCTTTGTCGTGGAAGTATCTTGTTTCTCCGTTGATTTTAAAAGATAATTTTGCAGGGTACATTAATCTGGGTTGGAAGTTATTTTCCTTCAGGGCTTGAAATATTTCACTCCAAGCTCTTCTTGACCGATGACTTGTGTTGAGAAGTCTGTCGTGATTCTGATGGGCCTTCCTTTGTAGGTAATCTGTCTCTTTTCTCTAACAGCTTTTAATATCATGTTTTTGTGTTGGATTTCTGGAATCTTGATTATTATATGTCTGGGTGTAGGCCTGTTTTGGTCAAGTTTAGCTGGAGTTCTATATGCTTTAGTTATCTGAAAGTCTCTTCCTGTTCCCATGCTTGGGAAGTTTTCTGAAATTATTTCTGTAAATAGTCTTTTAATTTGATTTGTATTGACCCCTGCTTTTTCACTCACACCTTTTATTCATAAGTTATGTTCCCTTGGGTTGTCTTGCAGCCATTGCACTGCCACTTCCAGATTTCTAATTATCTTGAGAAAGTCTCTCCTTTCTCTTTCCCAAGTTTTCATTCTTTCTTGCAGATACGAAAGTCTATCCTTAGTTTCCTTCAAGTGGTTCTGCCAACTTTTATTGGAGTCTTTGATATCCTGGTAGTCTCTCTGAATCTGATTAATGCGTTCTAAGTCTTTATGTGTTTCATTCTCAGTTTCCTTTGATTTTTCATCCTCCACCTTTCCTGCTGTGTTTCCTTTAGAGGCGCTTAACGATTCCCCTATTATGTATTTCATTTCAATTCTCAGTTGGGCTAACAGTGCTGCTTTAATTTCTTTCATAGCTTCATGGAGTTGTCTCCCCACTTCAGTTGTCAACTCCTCTGAGAGTTTAATTTTTGAACTCCTGACCATTTCAGCATTAGCGTCCCCAGAATTGGTTCTGCTTGTATCGGAGTCCAGAGAGCGCCCTCTACCTTTCCGTCTTGGCATTTTCCTGGGTTTGCCAGTGAGGCCGTGTTGGTCCACTGCCTCTCCCAAGCCTGTTTCTGCTCCGCGGATGTCTGCTGCAGTGCGCGATGATAGGGTGCTTCCTGGTAACCTGTACCGGGTCATCTGCCAAACTTCCCCTATCACCCCCAGGGCACTCGCGCAGATTCCGCCATGACCTTCCAGGAACCGTGCCTAATTAGGTGTAGTTCCACTCTCAAGATGGATGCCTGTCCCTCGCTCTCCCTCGGGGGTGGGGGGTGGGGGGGCTGGGGGCTGCTGGGTTCACTCACTCGCCTGCTTGCAACCACCTCGCTCCACAATTGACCACCGCCTCCGCCGTTGCCGCTTCCACCGTCCCCGCTTCAGCTGTAGCAGTTGACTGCGTATCGCCAGCACCCTGATGGCTCCTTCTTGGTTCAGGTTGCAGCGGTAATTGGATTCGGCTCTGGTGAGAGGCGCTGCCGGTCTCTGCCTTTGTTTATTTCATTTTTTTTACTCTTCCCGTGGGCTACAGTTCTCGTTTTAGATTCTTCTTGGGTCCAGAAGACCCATCTCCCTCTTTTTTCCTTCTCTCTGTTATTATATTATTTTATATTCCAGCATTTAGATGGTATATTCAGGGAGTCTCCCTAACGCGGTGTTACCTGGGTGGCCATCTTGCAGGAAGTCTGAATTATCTTTTTAAAACATAACATTGCAGAGCCCTCTTCTTCAGTCTCCTCTGTATCACAGGAAAGTAGTCTAGAGGCATGTTTATTGGAACATCTGTCTCCACATGGTTCCAAGACAGAGCTCCCAAAGACAAGACAAGCAAGTCAGACATAGAAGGCAAGAAAGAGAAGCTATTATTATTATTACTGATGGCAGGTGCACATAGTCACATGGGCAGATCATCAACAGGAAGTTTGTAGTGCTTCCTGAGAAAGTCCCTGGAATTTATCTATCTTGTGATTGTGCGAAGCTGAGGTTGATGATGTTGGCACCCTGAGCTTCCTGAGATTTCCTGTGGGTTCCAGGCAAGTTCTTATTAATTACCTCCATCTGAAATCTCCCCTAACAATTGTTCTTGAAGCACTTCCAATGGTTACATAAGCTTTTAATGCCCTCTGCTAAAGCCTTTCCTGTCTGAAATACTTAGTGTAGTTTCTGTTTTTTGATGAAATTCTGATTATAAGACTAAAATGATCAGGTGGGGATTTTACCCAGGACATCGTATAAAAAGAACAAAAAGTAAAGGAGTTTTTCATTCAGGACAATAACAGATGGATGCCAGAGCAATGTTTTAAGAATTACTGAATCTATCTTTTATAGGATGAGCTATTACATTGCTTCATACTATGTATATGTAGCAAACCAGAAAGAATGTTAGAGGGTTTCAGTCCTTTCTCAGTGAGAAGTAAAGATAAAGCCTAACCAATAGGACTAAAGAGCAAAGATTTGCTTAGAGGGCTCTTTGCTCTTTCTATTGCTGGAGTTTCTATAGGTCCAACAGTCCACTGATCTGGACCAAACATCAGCTTCAGAAACTGTTACTCGTCCGTTTAAGCTTGGCTTATAGCCCTTAATCACCAAGGATTCTGCCTTGTCTTGTTTTGTGTCAAAGAAATCTCAGATGTGAATAATAGATTAACCACAAGTCCCAGTTTATAGATCACTCATTCCAGTCCATGTAAGGCTTTGCATTATTTATTTACTTATTTGTCAATTAATGCATCTCAGTAATATAATCAACCTCCACGAACCCATTACTGTTAGGTCTTGTTGGAAGTTTTCTTTCTTTATTGGGTGTTGAAAAATTCTGGCAAATGTTTTTGCCTTTTTTGTTTCTTTTGACAGAGGGTGCTGCTATATATAGTTCAGACTGGCCTTGAACATGTGGTCTTCTTGCCTTGGCTCCCTAAGAGCTGGAATTACAGGTGTGTGATACTATGCCCAGAATAAGTCTGCATTTTAGCAAAAGGAGTTCTGTGATTTTTCAGGTGCCTCTTTAACCTTATCTTTAGATCCATATTTTAGACATAGTTTGTAGTGTTTTTCCTTTTCTATGAAAATAGGAATAGATATTTCAAACCCCTTTTGTCAGAAAGAATGATGCACCCCTAGAATTTCAAGCTATAAAGGAATCAGGTTTGGGCAAAAATACAAACATCTTGACATTTCTGTTCTTCACTGTTAAGCAGCCCTTTGACAGAAGCATACTGGCTGCCATAGCAAGAGTAACATTCAAACTTTGGGAAATCATTTTTAGGTTAACAGAGGAAATGTAAATTTTGAATAAACATACGGTTTTTAATACTATTGCTCAAACATATTAAGTCAGTTAATAAATACTATCTAAAGTTCAAATGACATTTGTTAATCGTTTAATTAAAATGATATATCAAAGGAATGACATGTTATAAATTTTAAAAAGATGTAAACAATGATCTCACCACTTAATTGCAAAAATTAACTTTTAAAAGTACTGGTTCAAACTGATATGATCATTAAATATCAAAAGCACATTTAAATAAGGACATTTTGTTTACCACTACACTGAATAGAAAGTATACTAAGTAAAAATAATGAACCAAAATAGAAATTGGGAATTCAAAAGAAGCCAAAGCAACAGCAAATGAAATAATTGGATTGACTGATATCTTAATTTTAAAAACGTTTTCTGAAAGAATTGTTGTGTAACAAAAAAGGAGTTCTCTAACGGGAATGTGAAATATGACGCTTATTCTTTAAGACGTCTCAGAAAATCGTTTATTTTCTAAATTAGAGGGTCAGTTAGTGTGAAAAGCCCCATAATTTACTTTTACTTTAATTGAATTTGAGAGAAAGAAATAAATAGCTTCTGTGTTGCATGCCAAACAACTGGAAAGGACTCTTAGATATCTTGTAAGGTCTTCCTCTCTGCAGCCTTTCCCTCACATCCAGATCTGCCCAAAGCCACAGAAAAAGTGACTGAACATCATTCAACCATATTTATGGTAGTAAAGAAATTTCTTGCATGGTGGACCAGACCTAATGTTGACCACAGTGGAACCCTCATTTGCAATGAGCGCCACAAATCTAGTGCACTAACCTTTAGGTGATCTTCAGCCTCAGCTCCTAGACCTATGATATCCCCAGTCAAAAACATACTCAGAAGTTTGAGTAAGATCAAACGTTTCTGTGAATTCCTGGGAAACTGAGTGATTTAGCAAGATCCCATCTCAAAGAATAAATGAATAACATGAAACGGACTGGGGAGGTACCTCAGCATGAAGGCCTTGGATTCAACCTCAGTGCTGTGAGTGGGGAAGAGGCATCTGTGAGAAATGCAGAAACCTCCCATGCAACTTTCTAAGCAGCAAAAGAATAACTGCAAGCACCACTATGCACAGAGCACCACCGTCCATTTCTCTCTCATCCTCATCCGCAAAGTGAATACTGTCTTTGGAATTTTACAAAGAAAGAAACCAAGTCTTAAAAACCAAGCCCTCAGCTTCGCAGTGACTGAATGCTACAGCCAGGATTTGAAAATAAATTGCTCTCTAAAACTCATATTTTTCATGCTGCACACTCTCAACATTATCCTCAAGTCTCTGGCATTTCCAAGGGTAGAGAGAAGGCAGTCAGGCTGTTTATTTGCTATGTGAAATGATTAAAAGAATCTTGCCTGTTACTGTAATGCACTGACACTGCTGAGAGAGGGATGTCTTGTGCTTTTCCTCCATGTGGCAGGCTTTGGGGTACATGAAGATCTTTGCATGGCACCCTAAATCTTCTGCCCAGGCTCATGTTCCCAGTGGCACGTGAGTTGTGTTTGTTCTTCTTGGGGATCTCCTACTACAGCTGAACAAGTGCAAGATGAGGTGTTGTCTCAACAGTGCCCCATAGCATGATGTCTAAAACTTTTAGCCTCTTCCTTCAGGCGATGAGTTGGACACCATGGGACATGGGGGCTCATGCCTATGATCCCAGCGCATTGTGAAGCTGAGACAGGGGGATTCAAAGTTAGAGCTCAGTCTGGGCAATTTAGCAACCTGGGAAGGATCAGTTTCAAAATTAAAAAAAAAAAAAAAGATAAAGGGCCAGGGATTCAGCTCAGTGTAATGACCCTGGGCACAATCCTCAGTGCCCTTACCACCACCAAAGAAAAGAAAAAAAGAAGGCAAAACAACCGCATCTTCAGATCTCTCTGAGATCGACACTGGGGAGGCAATGGATTCTGCCATATTTATAGTCAATCTACTGAAATCACTTTTGCTATGAAAGGCAGGCAATTCTGTGGTCCGAGTCCTAGGATGGGGCACCCAGACCAGTGAAATGGGCTCTGGGTTGCTTCTGGAACAAATATAACAGTGTACCATAATATAAGGTATAACATAAGTCCTCATGGAACTATGGTAATGTTTTCTGACTATAGAAAGGGAAACTGGATAAAGGGGAGTACTGTGATTATTTATTTTTAAATTAATTACTTTGCTGGTACATTATAGGTATATATAATGTTGACATACATCACAGGGAATTTGTACCTGTACATGACACAACTTGATTCTTTTTTTTCCCATTCCTCTACCCTCCTTTCAACCCTCATTCCCCTCCTTACTTAGAAAAGCTGTGTTCCATTTTTCCTCTTATCATTTTTTTTCTGTTTGCTTCCTTCCTTTCCCCTTACCCCTTTTGTAGTTCCCCTTCCCACTTGAAAATTTTCTTCCTGCTTTGCCACATCTATTGTACATTTCGATCCTTGTTACTGTTTTGGTTTCTCACACCACTGAAACAATTTGGTATTTGCATATGTGTGTCCAGCTTATTTCACTTAAGAGTAGGTCCTTATGGTGCATCCATTTAGCTAGAAATGTCTCAAGCTCTTTATTCTTTCTTTCTTTATTTATTTATTTATTAAGGATTAAACCCAGAGCCTTCATGCTGGTCTAAATTACCCTGCTCTCCCTTGGTGTTTAAAATTTTTTGAGACAGGATCTTGCCAAGATGCTAAGTTGCCCACTTTGGGCTTGAACTTGTGGTTTGGTATCAGCCTCCTAGAGTGCTGGGTAACATGTGTGCACTAACATGCCTGGCTTGTGTACATATTTATTAATCACATAGTACTAGGTAAGCACTGTTCCAGGCATGGGGAATGGAGTAGTGAGCTAAACAAAATCCCTGTCCTCATGGAATTTTAATGCAAAACATAAAATAAAATAAATTATTAAGAAAGTGCATAGACTGATAAACTTGAGACTTTTATAGGTAAATGAACACAACTTGAGACCATACTCATTAGTGAAATAAATCAGACTCACATGTGTAAACATCATATTGTCTCCCTGGCATGAGAAACTGAAAGAGTAAATAAGGTCTAAAATGTACAATAGATATTGGGAAATGGGAAGAAACTGTTAGAAAGGAAAAAGGAACTAGGATGGGGAAAATGGGAAATGAAGGAAGGCAAAAGAGAAAAAAAATGCAAGTTAGTTGTAATATTAGTGTCTCTTAGGTCCTAGAAAAGGAAGATTTGTGCTTATATTGATTGAAGAAATTTTTATGCCCATATCTTGTACTATGAGTAACTACTTTAAAGATAATAATGTGCAATATATTAACTACTGTTATTTTCTTATCATCTTGTTATAAAATTTTATTTTACACCCTTGTGAGTCTGCCATTCGTGGACTGGGGGGAGAGAGAACAATGGCTGCACCAGCAAATAAGCCCAGTCTGGGAACCAGTGCCATGTGTGGGCTGCAGTCAGATTGGGAACTGCAAGACCCCAGCCCCTCTAGTGCTTGGGCTGGCAAACAAGAAGTACCAAACTACCCTTGCCCCGCACTGTAAGTGACCAGCTTATCCAGAGAAACACAGTCTGTGATGATAGCCATCAAGGTGAAATGCAATGCCTGTGGTGATTTGGTGTTTCACTAACATTGTAGGTCTAGGGTCAGTGGTCTGATAATAGGTTCAGAGGATATTGTTAAGCAGTGTGGCATCTAGGGGTATCTCCTTCTGAGGGTTGCAGTCATTGTTGATTCCCTATGGTCTTCTTTTGAGGTTCTATATGATTTGTATTGTTTTGTTGGGTTGGGTTTTATTCTCTTTTGTTTTGTTTGATTATGTTAAAACCAATGGCTGGAGAAGCTATTTCAAGGATATCAAAATACATTATGGTAGCAATTTTGGATTTACTATTGGCTTGTTTTGAAATCCTTTATTGCATTCATTGTTTTGTTTTTACTGTTTCTATTCTGTTCTGTCCTGTTTGATTTTTACTATGTCCAAAGTTATCTGCAGCTATTTTGAAGACATCAAAAGGCATTAACTACTGTTGAAGTCTTATAACACACTGGTTTGTTTTGATTGGTTTAATTCTATTTTATCCTCTTTAAAATAAAATTTAAAAAAAGAAATTTTGTTTTACATTTTTTGCATTAAAAAAAGAGAAATTCCTGGAATTAGAGGTTTCACTGCAGTGACATTTCAGCAAAGAGCTACATGGGTAGGGAAGTGAGCCATGAACGGTTCCAGGGAAGGGAGGGAGCTCAAGATGGAGGAGCACACGGAGGAGAGGAAGCCTGCAACAAAGCCAAGGGTGATGGTCAGCAATTCACTGAGGGGCCCCAGGGGACCAGGGAGTATAGAGGAGTGGTTCTCAAAGTGGGATCCAGGGTCCCTCAGGGTTCCCAGAACTCTTCCAGGAGGTTCATGAAATTCAATATAAACAAAATATTATTCACCTTTTATGTGCCTGCTCTTTCACTAGTCTACAATGGAATTTTCTAGAAACTACATGATGTGTGATACTAAATGAGAGCAAATGCAGAAGCTGATAGCAGAATCCAGCTGTTTTCTATTTGCAAAAATACACCACAATGCCACTTTTATTATTCTTTCTTGAGAAGGTTTGCAAATTGTAGTTATTTTTCATAAAAATGCTACTTTAATAAGTAACTGATTTCTTATTGTTCTACTTAAGTAAATATCTGCTTTTTAAAAAAACTAATATTCAGTTTAATTTATTTCTAATATAGTGTATGTTGGCAAATACAACATACATAGTAGGGGTGCACATCTGTAATTCCAGCACTCTGTGAGACTGAAGCTAGAGGAGCACAAGTTTGAGCCCAACCCGGGCAACTTAGTGATTTAATGAGACTCTGTCTCAAAACTGAAATATTTAACAAAGGACTGGAGATGATGCTTAGTGTGAAGGCCCTAGGTTCAATTCCCAAGTCTGCAAAAGCAATAAAGTGACTAAAGTCCTCAAAAAGTTTGGAGGAGTGCAAAGGGATCCTGAGATAAAATAAAAAAAACCACTGTAGAAATGGTGAGTTTTGATGATGTTTTTGTCTTGATACTAGAGGGGCTTGAGCAGAAAGGCTATTAAGTTTTGCCTTGTCACCAGCGCCGTTCCCTTTCCCATCCCTCTGGTTCATTGGCAGTGCAGAGAGGAGAGACAGGGCTGGTGCCCTGGAGGATCAAGCTGCTTCTCTTGCTTGCTTTTAAGACCTTCGGGGGGTTGGATGAGGCCCGCATTATCTCCTTTACTTAGAGTCAACTGGCTACGAATGTTTATACCTTCAAGATAGCTTCCTGGTAACATCTAGACTGGCATTGAAACCACTGAGCACCATAGCTTGACCAAGGTAGCACTTGCAGTTAAGCCCTGGGCCAGAGGGGAGGCTTTATTTTCAATACAGCAAAAGCTAAAAGAAGTGCAAAGCCTCTGTGAAAGAAGGTCTCTAGAGAAGTGGGAAGAGACCACACTTATGCTCAACTGGGAGGGGGATCTACATTCTGAAAATCAGCTATGAGAGAGGCTTGTAATCCCTTTCTTTTCTCCAGGCTCAGACATCGTTTTACGACTCGAGCCACAGAGAAACCTCAGGGTCTGTTTCAATTTGTAGACAGTCCATTGGGAAGCATCGAGAAAAGTTGCTAGACTGTGAGGTTGCACAAAGAAAAATACAGTGTTCCAACCACCTCCTGTTCTTTGACCCTGAGATATTTTACCAGCCAGTGAGCTAAGCTGCCACAGCTTATTGCTAATAGATCCTTTTATACTGTGTCTAACCCTTTCTCAGCCTCACTCTCATGCTTTGAAACTCCTCATATTTGCACATCTCCTGTCTTTAAACTTAAATTGGCATTTAATATTTCATATCCCTGGTGGATTTTTTTTCTCTTCTGGTACTGAACCCAGGGCCTTCACAGCCCTTTTTATGATTTTACATTTTGAAATAAGGGCTCACTAATTTGCTAAGTTGCTCAGGCTGAGTTGTAACTTGGGATCTTCTTGTCTCAGGCTCTCACAGTGCTAGGATTATAGGCATGTACCACCACACACCCAGCTCTTATGTCCCTAGTTTCACTTGAACAGCTATGTGAGAAGTTGAGTCAGACTCACACAAGAGCTTTTCCTCCTCTCCCTCCTCCATGTTCTTATTCTATGAAACCAGGGTAGTTAGTCCTCTAGGAAAAAATTCCTGAATCCAACCCGTGGCCCTATATAGTAATCAAACACAAATGTGTTCCCATCCATGGGAGTGTTCAGACTGTTGAACTGTGTGCTTTTAATGGGATATAATGTGTGGTCTATAAATGCTTGATAGTATAATTATTCTTATTTGACTACTGGTAAAGTATAATAAGGCTGGAACCCACATGGAAATCAGAAAATAACAAATTGATTTCCAAAATAGCAATAAGGTGGGAGGTGTAGCTTGCCCACACAGTAAGGGCAATGCTCAGATGGACTTGCTCAGGGAGGGGAAGGTTTGGGAACAAATAATCTTGAATGTGAACCACAGGCCAGAATCAAAGAAATGCAGACAAGCAGCAAAGTAAGAGTAACATTAAGAAATCAACTAGAGACATGTGCCTTGGCCTGGACTGAGTTTCAGGATTCCCCACATCAGTTCTTATTTTGTGATGTCCTAAAACAACATCTACTACCTTACAGGCACGAAGGATTCATTAAAAGGGCACCAGATGGAACAGGTTTGCTAGACTTTTAGTCAAGGCAAAAATTCATCTTGGAGTTTTACAAGTGGCCACTTTCACACATAGTTCTCTTGTTGAAAAATAAAGAGCACTTTTCTTTCACAAAATACCTTTATCTTTTCATTTTGGAGGCCTGAAAATATCCACCAGGACCACTCATAAAGCCACATTGATCACTGCTAATAATTGTGACAATGGCTGCTCCTCTGTCTCTCAGAGCACACCTGTGAGCACTGCAAGTTGATTTTGTTAATGGTCTTTCCTGGTAGTGAGTTTGACCAGAGCTGACCTTATGTGATTTTGGGGCAGAAAAAGCAGTAGATAACTTCACAGCGAGAGCAACAGGAGTTGCTTACTTCCAACTTAGAGGTGAGTCAGAGGCACAAATGCTGGCCTCATTTCCACATGATATAGCCAGGAGTGCAGAAGCAACCGATTTAAATTCTCTGAACTTCAGCCCACTCAATCTCAGAAGCTGTTCTTGTAGCTCAGCTAGAATTATCTTTATGCTCAGATTTGAACTTGGTTTGCAATCCATTGTACAAAATGTGGGTAGTCCCATGGACTTCTGAACGTTCTAGATGGGCTTCCATGCCTTTTCCATTTTGGGTTCCTAACCTTGGCGTTTACTCTCATAGTGCTACTTCCTGTGATGTTGCTTCTCAGTATTCTGGCAGGAAATCATCCTTTCCCTTGACTTCAGTCGAAATCTTCCCATTTACACAAGACCCCTGTATCCTTTACTGGCTAGTGAAATGCAAACAATTTTAAATTGGATATTCAGTATCTTTGTTATCTTGACCTTCATTAAGCCAGATTGTCTCTCTTCTCTCTCCATCTTGTCTTTTTCTGTTCTTTCTGTAATATCTATTTATTCTGCTATAGAAGATTTTATCTGTTTCTCTTGTAGTGGGTGCCATCTATAAATTCTTTGGTTCGTAAAGTTTATTTCCTAAGCATAGATTCCCTCCTCTCCAAAAATGTCCTAAATCTAGTCTTTAGGCACTCATTATTCTCATTCGCACTCTATTGTGAAGAACATGGCAACAATAAACATAAATGTATGTCAGAAACCAGTGCAACTCACAGAGACTTCTGAGTCTTTATAACACACAAGGAATTGTGTTAAAAATTTCAATACTGGTCAAATCAAACATTTCCTTCAAAGTTTCTAAAACTGAGGTCCATATCCCAAGCCAAGTTCATTCCAGGAATTTCTCAAGCTGCTCCACTCTGAGGCCACAATTGGTGGATCTATCCACAAGAGAGAAGAAGCCATTTCTGGAGAAATAATTGATGCACAGAAAGAATAAAGAACAACAGTCTAGGTTCAAGGCTGAATTTCAGCTTCTGAGCACTGAAGGGTCTCTGATGCTGGAGTCCAGCTCAGTCTTGATGGTCCCTGCTCAAGACACAGGGTGAACTGCAGTGAAGACTCATATGGCTCCCTGCTGGTGTAGTTTTCATGGGACAGTGCTTGTCACTGCCAAGGTGGCCCCTCTGGAGTTCATAGCAAATATGGGCACAAGTGTTGCTATTTGGAAGAAAGAGACCAGCAAGACACTGTGCACTGTTTCAGGTGATTGTCAGGTAACTGCAGAGGTTAACATAAAGGAGAGGTCTACACAGTTGACCAAATGACATGACATATGTCTATTGAGAAACCCTAGAACATTTTGTGGGAGGCCTGAGGGGGCTGTATTTGTCACTGATCATGTGGGAGTTGAAGCAGAGCAATACTTTAGTATGAATGCTGTTTTAAAAATATTTTAGAAATTTCATATTTCAGAAAAATTGAAATAATAGCACAGAGAATTCCCATAAACCACACCCTCATTTCTCCTGATATTAACACTTCACATTACTGGGGTAAACATTTCATAATTAATTCAGCAACATTGATTTATACTTATAAACTAAAGTCCATACATACTTGGTTTATATTTTCATAGTTTTACTTATTTATTTATTTGATGGTACTGGGGATTGAACTTGGGGCCTTGTGCATGTTAGGCAAACGCTCTACCACTGAGCTGCATCCTCAGCCTCACAGTTTTTGCCTAACGTTCTTCTAGCATTCTAGGATCCTACCCAAGATGCTACATGGCCTTTAGTTGGCACGTCTCTGTCAGTTTCTCTTGGTTGTGGCAGTTTCTCAGACTTTTCTTGTCTTTGGTGACCTTGACAGTTTTCGGGGAGGAGGTCACACATGCGGGAGGATGTTCCTCTATTGGAATTTGTCCAATCTTCTTTTAAGAGGAAAAGCACGCAGGTAAAGTGCTATTTTTGTCATATCATCTCAAGAATGCTCGCTATCCACATGACTAATGACCGTTCAGGTTGACCTTGATCACCCGACTGAGGCTGATTTTCTCAGGCTTCTTCTCATAAAGTTCCTTTGCTCCTTTCTTGATAAACTGTCATCCTTTGAAGGAAATCACTTGGTGCAGCCTAGACACAAGGATGGGTACTTACTTCCCATGTCCTTGTGGGTGGGCTGACTCTCTACATAAATTATCTGGAGTTTTTTTGCATCAGAGTTATCCACATTCTATCATTTAATTATTTGTTCAATTATTTATATTAGAAAGGGCTTATGGATACTATATTTATATATAAAATATTTTAAGGTTCAGTTGCAATTAAATATTGTTACTTACTTTATCATTTAAATAGTTCCAGCTTCAGCCTTGGGGTGCATGTTCAATTAGCTCCTGTTTTCTTTTGACAAATATGCATTTGTGTGTGTGTGTGTGTGTGTGTGTGTGTGTGTGTCTGTATTGTCTTGTCATTTGTTTTCTGCAGGGAGGAGCACTTCCTTACCTTGTAACACTACATGATGCTTCTGGTGCATCTATATTTTTCTATCACAGTCCTAGAATTAGTCATTTCTTCAAGAAATCTTACTCTTTTTATTGGAGAAGTATATTAAAACTCCAAATCTGGATGCTACTTGGGCTTATTTTACTGAGTTGCAGTTGCTTCTTGGACCTCTAAGAGGAAGATCTATCTATCTATCTATCTATCTATCTATCTATCTATCTACCTACCTATCCTAGCATTGGTTAGTTATATTGTTGCATATTTCTATAGGTAACCATCTTTCTATTAAGATGAACATGAATTCTTACCGGTTTCTCCAACTTGCATTATCATATCAATTGTACTGGGCTTCTACCCTATTCCTCTGCGTATTTCCACTCCAGTCAGGAGAAAGCTGACTTCCTCTGTGCAGCTATTTTCTTGCATATTTTGAGAATCAATGCACGGCACTGCCAGAATTAGGGCCCTGTACCCCTGTTGTGTACAACAGTGTCGACTGGAAGTGTGCCTATGTACTATTCCTCATGCCTTAAATTTGGAGACTCCACTGCTTTCCAAGGTTATTTAGTGAGGATTCCCCTTCGGTGAAGTTTTCATACATTTGCACGGGTTTTTTATACTCTGCCTCCCATCTTGGGATTTTTTTGAATTCTTAAGTTTTTTTTTTATTATTGTTATTGTTGTTTTAATTTTTTTACATACTGGAAATTGAACCCAGGACCTCACACGCACATTCTACATTCCCATCATCTTTTAATTTTATTTTGAGGCAGGATCTTGTTAAATTGCCTAGGCCAACCTCAAATTTGCAGTCCTCTGGTCTCAGCCTCCAGAAGAGCTGAACAGAATTGCAGGTGTGCATCATCATACCCACAACACCATTTTAGTAATGTTCTCACTCATTTGTGTGGGTGTATACACATATTTTGAAGTTCATTCTTAATCCCATAAAGTTGCATGAGGTTTTGATGACGGCCAGTATCTTATATCTACCATTACAGTATCATGTGGAATGGTTTTACCACCCTAAATAATCCTTTCTGTGTCACTGATTCAACCTTCCTCTCTCCCCTAGAACCCCTGCCCCTGGCAATTACTGATCCATTTATCTTCTATGTAGTTTTGTCCTTTTCAAAATGTCAAATAATTGAAATCATGTATTGTATAGCTTTTACAAATTAGTTTAGTTCACTTATATGTGCATTTAGTATTCATTCATTTATTTTCATGAATTGGTAGCTCATTTCGCTTTATCACTGAAAAATGTCTCACTGTATGGGTAGTCTTGGTTTATCTGTTCACCCACTGAAGGACATGCCCACATACCTTGTAAATAGTGTGTTAGATTTATGCCTGGTAGTATACCTAAGTATTTCAAATTTGACAGGTGGGGACTATTATAATTAGGGCTTTTTAAAACTTCAAATTCCAGTTGTTCTTGTTGGAAAATAGAAAATCCTTTTGTGTGTTAACCTTGTGTGCTACACCCTTGCTAGTTCCAGGAGTTGTGTGTGTGTGTGTGTGTGTGTGTGTGGTGTATGCATATTCTTTTGGGTTTCTGACACATACAATTATGCCAGGGCCGGAGATTTAGCTCAGCAGAGTAAGTGCTTGCCTGGCAAGTGCGAGGTCATGAGTTTGAACCCCCAGTACCAAAAAACAAAACAAGACAAAACATACAATCGTGCCATCTGTGAGTCAAAGCAGTTTCATTCCTTTCCTTGTGGTCCATGTATCTTTTCTTGTTTTAGTGCATTACTAGACCTCTGGTAAAATTTTAGCCACTATATCATCTCGATACTGATGAATTTAGCTGAAAGAATGCTGTAAATTATTGGTCTCGTTTCCATTTTACAGAAAATGGGAGATTGAAATATATGACATCTAATTAGATCAAAGAGGATCCTGCCTTAGGTATTCCCCCTGTAGCTTGAAAAGCATATGACATTGTGGTTAATAGTACTTGCCTCTGTGATTTCCCATCTGTGAGACCTTGAACAAGAGGCATAAGTTATTTCAAGTGACAAGTTTCGCCACTGTTAAAGGAAGACCATGATAACAGACCTATCTTAAAACAAATGAAATGTACAAACATAGTAAAGCATCTTAAATAGCGTGCTGCCCTTAAAAAGAGGAAGAGAAAAAATTCCTAAGCTTTTCCTATTTCAGTTTCTGCCTTTGAATATATCTTTACCTGGGACCAAGAAATAATTTATTTTTAATCCAAAATTGCTACCATAATATATCTTGCTATCCTTGGAATAGCTTCTCCTGCCATGGAATTTAACATAATCAAACAAAACAAAAGAGAATAAAACCCAACCCAACAAAACAATGGAAATGATATAGGACCTCAAAACAAGAGCATAGGGAATCAACAACGGCTACAATCCTCAGAAGATCTCTCACCCTAGATGACACACGACTTAGCATTATCCTCTGAACTATGATCAGACCACTGGTCCTAGACCTGCAATGTTAGTGAAACACCAAAGCACCACAGGCATCCAATTGCATTTCACTTTGATAGCTGTGTTTCTCTGGAAAAGCCAGTTGCTGTGGGGGGAAGGGGGAGATGGTACTTCTTGTTTTCCAGCGCTAGAAGGGGTTGGGATCTGTCTGTTCCTAGTTTGGCCATGGCCCATGCATGGCACTGGTTCCCAGACTGGGCTTGTTTGTTGCTGTGGCCATTGTTCTGTCTAACTCAGGCCCATGAATGGCACTGACTCACAGTGAGAGGCTTGGGTCTTGGGACCAAGAAATACTAATAGAATCAATTTCCTAAATTTATTGAATGATTAATGAATTACTGCTTGTAAAATACAGATGGAAAAGATAGACAACAAGTAAATATTCAACAAATATTGTTTACAGTTACTAAAATACTAAGTTGGGTGTTCTCTTAGATTTCACTATTGAAAATATTCCTAAAATGATGATTCTTTGACATATATTTTGGCATGGCAGTAATTTTTCTGTAGTGGAATTTCTGGGCCCAGGGTATGAATGTGTAAAATTTTAATAGACATCACACAATTCCCCACTATGGATTGTGTGATGTTTTCTCTGACACTGTTTCCTTTATAACTCTATCCATGCAGTGCATTATCAAACCTTTTCCTTTTTTACCAGTATAAAAGTTGAAAAGTTGTATTTTGTTTATTTCATTTTATTTTACCTTTATTAATTTGTTAGTGACATTTAGCATGTTTATATGTCTTTGGATTTATTTAGTTACTTACTTAAATTTTTTTTTTATTGAGCAGAAGACTGACAAGATTTTTGTTCTCACTGAATTGTTTCATCATTGATTTTTTTTCTTATTGATTGGTAAGGGCTCAATTGCACATTTTGGATATTTGTCCTTTGTCTACCACAAAATTTGGGAAAATGACATTTTTAAGAGGCAAAGAGTGACAAGGACATCTTGTAAGAATGTGATAATGTTAATTCTCAGTGATCAGGGTGTTTTCTCCAGACTAGAAGTAGCAATCTCAATTGACTGTTAATGATTTCCTGCAAAAATCAGATATTAAGTCCCATTAAACATGTTTGATAAGAGCTAGAGAATTGTAGAGACAAAGGAATTCAGGTAATTGTAGAATCCTGAATGCCTGGCTTACAGCAATTCCTTCCTGTTCTTCTCTCTCTATTTTTTTAACTACTTAAACAACATTTTATGGTATGTCCCAAATCTCAGGCCTAAATCCAAAAGTGAAAATTGGAGCAAATTACCTAATGTGGCCAAATGATGGTGTCATTTGGGTAATAGAATGGAAATCAATAGTTTTTGTCTGAGTATGGAGCTATCTTATTCAGGGGGACAATTTGTATCTCATCAGAGTCAGTGACTTAGAACTGACCCTACAAGGTGTTGAGACCAGAAGGTCCATAGTGACCACCATTTTATTACCACTGGACCCATTGGAACCTGGGCGACTGACAACCTCGCCAACCAGAACAGATTCTGGCTGCCTACCTGGGGAGGAAAAATTCAGCTGATATCCATAGGCACAGCTGCAAAGGTCTCTTGGGTCAGTGTTTTCTCAAGGGACAATCACAACCACTGTGAGAAATCAGATAAGGACATAAAAACTTAGTCCTCTGAGAGTCTTTCTTTCTTTCTTTCTTTCTTTCCTTTCCTTTCCTTTCCTTTCCTTTCTTCTTTCTTTCTTTCTTTCTTTCTTTCTTTCTTTCTTTCTTCTTTCTTTCTTTCTTTCTTTCTTTCTTTCTTTCTTTCTTTCTTTTCCTTCCTTCCTTCCTTCCTTCCTTCCTTCCTTCCTTCCTTCCCTCCTTCCTTCCTTCATTTTTTTCTTGTTTGGTTGGTTCTTGACATTCCATTAAGATGTTCCCCACTACCCTTACCATCTACAAATAGAATGAACTGGGCCCATGAACTGGGCTCTTCTCTCTCTCTCTTTCTCTTTCTCTCTCTCTCTCTCTCTCTCTCTCTCTCTCTCATACACACACACACACACACACACACACTTCTTTATTTGGTAGCCACCCTAATTGATATCCCTAATCATTGTAGTCATAAAGCTGATCAACAGAGATAAAACCTAATTTGCTCCCACACTGCCTCTCTTAAATCCTCCCCCTCTGTCCCACTCACCATCACTGCCTTTGTAGTTTTCTATAATCTTGTGTAGATTAACATGCTAATTTCTCTTATTTCTCCCAACATTACCTTCCTACCAAATCTGTTTTTCTAACATGCAAAGAGTCACATAGCATTTTCCCACTTCTGAAATTTCTAAGGTTCCCAAACATCTATGGTATGCTGTGCAATAGACAACAATGGGAATGTGAAGCCATTCAATATGGCAGCCAATAGCTACATGTGGTTATTGAGGATGTCACTGTTGAGACTCACTGGTGAGAATCAGGAAGTGAATTAATTTTTGAAATTTTTAATATTTAAATTTAAACAATCATAGCTAGCTAACATCATGCATGTTAGATGCAGTAGGTCTACAGAATAAAATACATGCTGCTAAGTGTGAGATACTAATACCAGTCTAAATGACAAGTGACAGAGAGCATCCATCATTTGGTTTTCACTATCTCTTTGGTCTGGGCTGCACTGTTCCCTGTCTTACATTCTCACCAGCAATGTGAAATGTGTTATAGTGCCTTACCACATATGCTACTATGCCTTTGCATAAACAACTTCCTTTGCTCTTTGTAGCTGCTTCTCCTGACCTTCTAAAACTGCTATACTCTGTAGGATCTTTAATCCAGACTTGAGAGTTATTCCTGAAGTGCACTTCTTTACCTAACCTGGAAATCAATCACTTCCTCCATTAGATTATTTCTTCCTCCTCTATGAGGTTTTATTATTGTATAGATAACATTAAGTTGTAATTATTGAAGAGGCCAGATCCAGGTTCCACGCCCTGTAGTAAAACTTTTAATGGCTCGATGGCCACAAAAACATTGATATCTTTACTTAGTGTATTCCTTGGCCATTGTTAGAATTAAAGTAGGAAGACACTGGGTTTCTTTGAAAAAACAGGGAGGCATATGTATGCTGTTAAATTCCACTTGCCATTCTTGGGTTAACACCTCTGGACAAAAAAGAGGTTAATATTAAAGATAAAGGGCTTGCTCTTAATGCCACCTAATTTTTATCTGTTTCTTCAACTTTTTGGAGTCACTATTCATTATAATTATTTACCAGTTATATATATTTACTGAACTGTCAGGTTTATGAGTGCAAATTCATGATTGTTTTTGTTTGTTTGTTCCCCCAGCACCTGTACATCGCCTAGTAGTCACTTAAATGCTTGGTCAATTAGATGCCATTGAATTATTTAATTGGCATGATGTAGACAAAACTAATTATTATTTAACTATATTTTTACTGATTCAATGAGCCTACTTTGGATTCAATGTTAAGTAAAACACCAAGAAATCTCATTTGCTTGGCAATAGAAACAGAGTTGGGGTGGGGTGAGATTACTGAATGAAAAATCAGCTGCCAATGTTCAATATCCAGTTTTCTTTATTCATTCAACTCAGTTTGAGAATCAAAAGCCATTACCAGTACAAAGTACCTTTTCAAAACAGGTCATATTTGGTGGTGAGATTGTTTCCCTTAGAGTCACCTGCCAAATTCTAGTTGCATTTAAAATATACGTACTGCCTGTGTTTTCAGAAATCATATATAAATTGTATCTGTCCTTTTCACAGTATAAAATATTATAGAAATTTCTCAATATATAGGGAAATCACTTTTTTTAAAAAAGAAATTTCCTTTCTTTAACAGATGTCCATACAATTAATAGACTCCATGTGGGTATCTATGAATCTGACTCGGAAAACACCATGAATTTCTCTTTCATTTTTCCCTAGTTGCTCTTAAATCTAACACATAATATTAGCAAGTTTAGTTTTGATACATATGTAGGCTTTTTTTGCAGGAACCAAAATAACTTTGGATTCTGTAAGCCAGCAGCTTCTGAAATGCAGCAACTCAAAGGTCAGAAATAAAATCAAGGCCTCACATCTGTACAACATTTCACGGTTTACCAGGCACATTTAACCCAATTATCTCATCTGATCACTACAAGAATTTTTTGAGTAAACAGAGCAAAAACCATGATCTGCATTAGAAAGGAATTGATGCCCTTGTTTCTGATCAGCCATGTCCAAGTTCTCATAGCTACCATGACAGATGGAACTGTTACTCAGTCTGAATTGTTTTCTCTACTCATCCTGCCGCTGAGCTTATAGGTTTGCCATAGACTCCTGGGATCAGGATCTTGTATCCCATAGTAGAGGTTTTCCTAAAATTGAAATCTCAAAGTGAGTGTGTTCTCTCCATGACATTCCCTTATTTTCTTTCTGGAATGTTGCTTCTAGCAAATGAGCAGGAAAATTGCCCATGACAGCTTGGTAACTACCCCCAGTCATGATCGACAGAGGTTACCTTCAACTGCTAGGTGGGAAGCGGTCTCCATGGAAACCCAGAAGCAGAGCTATTTCTCAAATAGGTCTCAGGAGCAAGAGCTCAATTACAAACTTTGTCAAGAGTTTGGATGTGCTAAAGGTTGATTGAGACTACAGTCAAACTTCTGAATGAGGGAGAGAGCACCAAGTCAAAAAAATGCATCTGTAGCTCCCTGTTTGACGGATAGATGCACCTTTTCATTTAGTGTCTGCATGTCCTTGAGACATGATGATGAAGGTCAAATAAAAAGATTTGGCCGTAGTGGGTGCCTGGTAACCACAGCTACTTTCAACTTTAGCAAAGTAGATACCATCATCATCGATGACCTCTTTCTAGACCTCAACTACATGGTCTATGTGTTTCAATATGCCTCCATCCATGGCAAGTTCAATGGCACAATCATGGCTGAGAATAGGAAAGCCCAACTCCATCTCAATTTGTCAGGGGCAACCTGATACCATCAAGTGGGTGAATATGTTGTGGAGTCCACTGGTGTCCTTATTCTCATGAAGAAGGTCAGATGGTTCACTTGAAGGGTGAAGCCAAAAGGTTCTAATCTCTGCCCTATCAACTGAAGTCCTTATGTTTGTGATGGGGAGAAATGTGAGAAGTACCACAGCTCCTCAGGATCATCAGCAGTGCTCCATCACCAGCTGCTTAGCCAACCTGGCCAAGGCCACTCATGATAACTTTGGCATCATGGAGAGATTGTGACCATAGTAGATGCCATTGCTGTCACACAAAACATGGATGATCTCTCTAGGAAACTATAGAGTGATGGCTGTGAGGCTGATCAGAACATCATCCTTGTGTACAGTGGTGCTGCCAAGGTCATAGGGAAGCTCACTCCTGAGCTGAATGGGACACTCACTGGCATGGCCTTTTGTGAACCCACTCCTAACATGTAGATCATGGATCTGACTACCATTTGGAGAAACCTGCCAACTATGATGTTATCTAGAAAGAGGTGTAGCAGGCATGATAGTGCCCCCTATGTGGCATCCCGGACACACTGAGAGCCAGGTTATATCAGTTAATTATCACCAAACTACCCCAAAATGTAATGGGTTAAAATATATTTATTTCTCAGGGGTTGTGGGTCACTGGAAGTTTTATCTGCTTCTGGCATTGTAGGCTCAAATGACTTATGCAGTTGAATTCAGCTGGACACTTGACTGTGAGTATGAGATTCACGATGACTTCATCCACAGGGCAGAGAGCTCATATGCAGAAGCCAGGATAGCTGATGGTTGGCGGGTTCTCTGTCTCCATGAAAGTACATGAATTCTTACATAGGGGCTCAAGAAAGCAAATGCTTATGTTACCAAAGCTTTTGAGGGTAATCCCATAATAAATACTAGGTTATTTCCACTGCACTCTGTTGGTCAAAGCAAGTGAAAGGCCAGGCAAGTTTTTAACGAGAGGATAGTCTAATTCCTAGGTAGCAAGAAGAATTGCATATGGCTACAGACAGAGAACATGGGAAGAGTTGTTTATGGCCATCTTAGGCAATCCCTACTAGAATCTGCTCTTCAACCACAATAATTTATGTGCCTCCCATGTGCAAATTTTACCTATCCCATCTGATAAATCTTCAGTCTCATCCAAACAGTGCAGTGGGTTCAGGTTCCAAATCCAGGACTTAAAATAAATATGGATATAGCTGGTTGAGGAAGCAGTTACTCAGGTATGGTTCTTCCTCTGGAGACTTGGAAATGAGCACAAGACCATAACAACCCAAGTTATCAGCCACCACTCCACAGAAGTCCACGCAACCTAAATAGTGAGGTGAGAACAGAATAGCCAGAGTCAGATCTCTGGGTGAAAAAGTTGGGCACTTTTCACAACTGCCCTTTGAGGTGGGCAGGAATTGCCTTCCTAGATTGGCTCATTAATGCATAGCTCTTTGGTCTGAGAGTCTTGGCTCTGTCTTTGGCTCATGCTTAAAGCTCAGTAGACTTTGCAGCCTGCTTCCTGCCAATAGGTAATGCTGGGCACCCAGGAGATTCTCATCACTTGGAAATTTTGGGGGTGTTTTGCTAGTACAGTTATTTTAAAGCTTTGTAGATTTCCCATGAATCTTATTGGGGTCAATTCATACTCCCAAACCACATTTACAACTCTCTCTGAGTCATACTACTTAAATCGGGTCTGTCTACTGATACGTGACAGCAGTTTTTATATTCCTAGATGGCTTTCTCTCTAGCCATGAAACCTATAAGTACTGTGTTAAATCTTTCAGAGGCCTAAAGAAGATACCTTGCCACTCAGATTCAAAGACAACTAATACTCTTATTGGAGGATTGGTGTGATTTACATAGATAGGAGGTGGTATGAGTCTATCTTTGGGAATAATATATCACAGAACTGAAAGCATCATAAGGTTCATGTGATTCTACTCATCTCAGAGCAAAATAAACCTTTCAAGATTAGTAAATCAAGGCTGAAAGAGAAGAAACAACTTGACCAGAACCATAAAGCAAGTTGATAACAAAGCAGGAAAGAGAAATCTCATCTCCCACTAATGTCATGTTTTCTACCACATGCTCCCTACACTTAGTTGGAAATCAAAATGGCTTTAAAACACATGGCTAGACATATGAAAGATAAATTACCTTTAAAGTATCTTTAAATTTGTACTATTTTTACCTTCTTGTTGTGTACATAATATTGTTGACTGTACCGGCAAGATATAAAATCAGAGAGCAGCAATCAGTGAAAAGTGGGGAATCAGTTTTCCATCTCTTATATGTTCGAAACATCTGGGAGAAAAGACAAATGCCACTTGTTTGAGAGTTATAAAGGTGTCTTGCTTTCCACCCATTCTTTATCCACTGATGGAACAAATGCTTTTTAAACACCTCATAAGTCAGACTACATTGTCCACATTGGAAATGGGCCACCGAGAGGCTCATTAGATAGGGGTGTGAACAGTTGATAGTTGGCATCATAAACTCATAGTGAGAACACAGCAACTTTTCCCAACAGTGCCAGGTCCCAGAGGGTGTCACAGAGAGACCTAGGAGATCAGAGGTCCCAGTAAGATTGTTAGACCATCACATGTGTATGATGGGCAGTGGCATGAAGGAACATCCTGGGAAGGCAGGAGATGTCCTGAAAGACCTTGAGTTAAACAAGAAGCTGCAGAGTCAGTAGCTTTACGAGGAATAGGTGAAAAGAAGGAAATGCAGCCATTTCTGTGCCAATCTCAAATCAGGCCCTCTCACCTGGTGTTTGCATTTGAAGTTTCCAATGTATTGATTGGCATGACCCCTACCTAAGCTAGTTTCCTTTTGCTCCTTTCATTGTTGATGTCCTTCTGTGGTAGTGTAACCTGGTGATGGGAACAACTGTCAGGGTTATTTGAGGGAAGCAGCTCCAAAATGACACATAGTCACTGGATCACCTAATACTAACAAAGACACTGAGTGCTAAGGAAATGATTGTACTGAACACATCAACATTTCTCATTTGAGTCATGCCTTTCATTCAAGTGTTTTACATTTCCTTTCAAATCATGTCCTAATGCTTCAGGACCATTGCCATGAGACAGTTGGAACAGAAGTTGTAGAACATGCTTTAAGCAAAATGAGTATACATTATTTGAAAACATCATTCATTTTTAGAACCTGCAGCATTTCACCAAAATGAGCATTAGGGATCATGGAGCTGAAAATCTGCTGCAAGTGTGTGTGTGTGTGTGTATGCGTGTGTGTGTGTGTGTATGCGTGTGTGTGTGTGTATGCGTGTGTGTGTGTATGCGTGTGTGTGTGTGTGTGTGTGTGTGTGTGTTTGAGGAGAAAGAATAAGAAGTTCAATATTCTTATGTCCAGATTGACCTGGGCAAGTGACTTTGTTCAGATTTGTATCCAACCTCCCAAAGTTGGCCACCTATTTAACCTCAACCAGGGCTCAGATACAAGGCTGGGAGCCAGACCAGGCAGATCTCAAAGAGGCAATCAAGCTGCCTGGGAAAGAAAACAGAGGCAGTGAGAGGGCGTGATGCCATGAAATAAATTAGAATGAACATCCCATTTTTATCTCCATGGCAGTCAGCCCATTCCATTCTTTGCATGCTATTTTCATATGTTAACGGCAGTTTAGGAGCTGAATAGGAGAGAAGGAATGGTTTAATGGAAGAGAGGGGGAGAGAGAGGGAAAATAACAACACTTGCTCTCTATTAATCTACACTGTTCTTGTGTCTGTGGTAATGAGATATAACCGGAAAATGGTTGAGGAGTTTGCCATTGAAATGGTAGCACTAGTCACACCATCTTGACCCTGAGTACCTCTCTCTTCAACCCTGCTCCTTGCTTCCACAGCCCCTGCAAGTTTTTATTGCAGACATCAACACCCTCCTTGTTTGTTCCCCAGAGATCTGTCTACTTGAGGCTGTGAAACCCGAGCTGGGGCTTGAGATTCTCCGTAGTGGATATAAAAAGAGGTTCCCCTTCTCCCCGCAAAGGCTCAGAGGTGCTCCTGTTCACACATCCCTCTTATTCAGAAATTGTGCAGCACTGTAGGAAAGTATGATGCTGTATGATGGGCTGGGTGCCAAGCTCTGAGATCGTGTTAGAAAATGGCCAGTTTCGATGGCAGATTTTGTCCATTAAAACCTATTACTAGTTCCCTCCCAGAGTCCAGCTGGTTCCATTATAGAAAATTGGAGTGAAATGATGTCAGCTTTGTGCCATAAAAATGAATAGGAATCTTGCTTTTCATTATTTTAAATTGCAGATTGTTGCACTGATATGTATTTATTTTTGTCATTTCTCTCTGACCTGGGTTGAAGGTCTGACCCTCGGATAATGAATAAACAGAAAGACACATGTTGGCACTTGAGCCTTGCCTGTGTCACCCTGGTTTCTCCTTCCCATTTGTGACAAATTCAAAAAACTCCACTCTTAAATGAGTTTATAATCTCTACTCTTTTAAACTGTCACTCAATCTCTGTCTCACAAAGTAGGCTCTTGACTAAGGAGGAAGTATTTCATAGAGACTTCAACATTGCAAACTTGTTTCTGGGCTTAGAGGCAGCCCCCTTGCTAGCTTTAGAATTAAAATAAGAACTTGGAGTAATTGTTGCTTATTGAGATAAAGGAGGTTCATTTGGAAACGCCAGATGTACTTTAGCAGCCTTAAAAATGATGACTTCTTTTATTTGGGCATAATCGAATTCTTTAGATGTTTCTTTCAGACCTGGGATTTTTACAGGATGAATCTCAGGAGTGGGCAAGAGGGCAAAGCCATGGCGAATATAATGGTAATGACTGTGGGTATATTTTAAAGTCTTCTATTGTTAAAAAGATTTCATATCTTGTTGGGCCAACACTTAAGTGGCTACTGAGAGTATAAAGTATTAGAAAAATGTAGTAAGTACTAGAATTACTATAGAGAGGAGAAGCAGTTGAATTTTTGGAGAGATAAGAGAATTTATGCCCCAGAGCATCTCTGATATTCTGGGAAATGTACAACTTACAGTGGCCTTTAGGAGCCTTAACATCATAGAGAAATATGGACAAAATGCCTGGTACACAAATATTAATTGCTTCAATTTAAATTTTTAATGTACTATTTTCAGGGTCAGAAAATGTTCTGGGATATGCAGTGCTTCCAGTTCATTAGTTAAGAAATGTGATTTGTAGAATACCAGGAAGATGAGGTCATGGGAGGCAATCATGGTAACAGCCTCATCTTAAGTCCCATTCTTCTAGGTAAGGTAGAGTCCACTATTATCATCAATGGTCACAATAAAGAATCTGGTCTGCCTGACATGTCACCACCTATGGTTAAGAGCCAGAACTTCACAGTTTGGGAGAATAAGGAAGAAGAGCATGATTTTCCTAATTTGAATGTCAGAAATGTAAAAAAAAAAAATCCCATATTCCCCCCAAATCAAAGGAAATTTTATTGGAACTTTCTGATGACAAAGCGTTGAGAAATTCAATGTTAGTCATTATTGGAAATTCCTACTCCTAAATTCATGACTATGTAAAACAAACAGAGTTTTAAAAAGCCTGGAACATCTAGAAAGACTTCCAAAATTTAGATCCATGATCATCTCCTTTTATGGATTTTTTATTTTTGTTTAAGCACAGAGTCCTGTGCATGGCATATCTACCATTGCATGTCACCGCTGGAGCAGGATAGCCTTTCTCTTTCCAATCTTGGGGATGTTCCTCTTCTTTCTTGTGGCCTTTCTTTCCAAACGTTTTCCTGCTGTCTTTCTTTCCCTTCCAGGAAAGTCTTCTGCCAGTAACATTTAGAAATGAAATACTGGCTTCCCTCTTGGAAGTAGAAGCTGGACAGCTCTAAGGCATTCTATTAAATCTGGACTTAAATTCTGACTCTGTCACATACTTTGGAAAAGTTCATTAAGCTCTCTGCTTCAGTGTTTTAAAAACCACATAATCATAGTGCCAATATCATGAAGCTACTGTGATGAATCAATAAAAAGTACAAACATGCAGTTTGTTGTATACAAGAAATACTCAAAGTATTTTGTCCAGAAAATTAATTGTGATTTACTGCTCATTTCATCTTACATTTCAGATTTTGATGGGAGGAGTTCTCCTGAATCACCAGTATTTCTGATATCAGTTGGTAACTTTCACCAGAAGGTGACAATTTGAAGATGTAGCCTCCTGAGAGACAAATAAATAAGGACAAGGAATCAGGAACAAAGTACCTTTCTTGGTCTTGCTCTCTAGCTGGAGCCTGGAAGGATAGGCTGTACAGAGGATATTTATGATCTATCTGGTGGCTATCAACGTGGATGTTTTGCTTTATGGGTATCTACTCCAAGTTCGAAGATCTGTGTCTACACCCAACCTGCCCTGCGGCCTCAGTTCAACATAGAATTTCTCAGTACACCTCAGGAAGGATTGTTTTATCAAACAAAGTTAATACATGATGGACACATATTCTACGAGGTGCAATTATAGGTCTGGGTAGTGGGTCTTTATGGATTGATTTTTAGCGGGTCTATGCAAGCAGAATGGTGGTCACCCTCACATGTGGGATATCAGGGGCAAATTTGTGGAACTTCTAAACATGTGATTTGGAAAAAAATAGATTTTTTTCAGATATGACTGAATTGGAAATCTTGTGATAGAGAGATGATCCTGGATAATTCTGTGGCCCAAAAACCCCATCAAGTCTCCTTGTAAGTGATAAGTAGAGAGATTTTTGCAGAATAGGCACTGTGAAGATGGAGCAGAGAGAGATTTGAAGATGCTGGTGTTAAAGATTGGGGTAATGTGACCACAAGCCAAGGACTGGAGTCAGCACCTAGGAGTTGGAAAAGACCAAAGTGTGTTCCTCTGTGGAACCACTGGAGGGAGCATGACTTTGCTGACCCCTTCCTGTTGATGAAGAGCTGCTGATTTTACACTGTTGAGTTCCAGAATAATGAGCAAATACATCTCCAAGTGCGGAATAATAAGCAAGCCAAGGGCACAGTGGTTTGGGAAGGAGACAAGATATTTCCAGCTCTCTTTCTTCATGCTGAAATTATGCTAAATTTTATGCTTTGCTGATGAAAAAATATAACTCTGTGCCAGTAATGTCTGCAATATCCACTCATGGTGTATGACTAACACCTGCTTTACTGTAATAGGCAAACAGACTAAACAAGGTTGAATGTTCATACAAATTTTCAGTGGTGTCCTTAGGGTCAACCACAGAAAGTGGTAAAAGATAAACAAACAAACAAAAATTATTATAAAAATCTGAACACCACACAGAGAGAGAAAGAGAGAGAGAGAGAGAGAGAGAGAGACAGAGAGACAGAGAGACAGAGAGACAGAGAGACAGAGAGACAGAGAGAGAGAGAGAGAGAGAGAGAGAGACAGAGAGAGAGACAGAGAGAATACCACAGAGGGAACATGATCTCCTTCCAAGTAAAGATGGATTAACAAAAAGGCAAAATTCGAAATTGGAAGTTTGCTAGTCCAATTGAGAAAAATAAACAAACAGGATTTACTGTCTCTTAAATAAGAAGAGTTTAGATTTTAAAATATAAAGAAATGAAGAACATAAAAACAAAGCAAACAGCTTGCAGAATAAAGAGCAAATAGATACTCAGATTTGTAGCTAAGAGATATTATGTCTCCAGGTGACAATTTTGTTTAAGACTATGGAAAAGAAGATGCAGGAGTAAGAATTCAATACTGTACTTTTATGGTTTACTTTAAAAAGATAATGGGTATGGAGGTTAGAATTTTAAAAATACTATCTACTGATAAAAAGGTTCTTTCTTTCCCCCAAGAAGTAACCACCATTCTAAAAGAAAGAAAGAAAAAAGAAAGAAAAAGAAAGAAAGAAAGAAAGAGAGAGAGAGAAAGAAAGAAAGAAAGAAAGAAAGAAAGAAAGAAAGAAAGAAAGAAAGAGAGAGAGAGCAGGAAAAAAACAGTTTGGCACTGGTTCAAAACTTTATCTTCAAGACTAATATGAAAAAGTAATATCCAGAACTTATAAAGGATCCAAGAATTAGAAATCAATGAGACAAAGTAAGCTCAAATAAACAAGACAAATCCCTTGTGAAGATCCTAAATTTAAAAGAAAAAAGATAATCCCATAAGCTTTCAACAGAGCAACTACTTACTTTTAGAAACGTTAATCTCAAGGTGGCTTTAGATTTTCTTTCTGTCACCATCAATACTTACACATCTAGTTTTGGAGTACCTGTCTAGGTCCATAAAGGCATTCTGAGGTCTACAATTGTATGTTGTTCAAGATGTATTTTTGAATAAATTTTAAAAATCCAAAAATATTTTGCAGTGTATGGAGGGTATTATTTTTAAAGAACAGTAAATTACCAACTTTTAAAAGCCTTTGATATTTGAGATAGAAGTGCTTATTACTCGGACGTGTTTGTTGTACACTGTATACATGAATCAAATTGTACTGTGCCCCAGAAAATACTATATCTCAATTAAAATGCCATTGAAATGTAGCTTTTCATAAATAATTAATGACATTGAGCAGTAATAAAATATGGATTGTTGCAGATTTACCATAGTTATTCCCAGATCTTCCAGGTTGCTCTCCTTCAGTATTCAAGTACAGTGGCCAGAGGACAATCCCACAAATCCAAGGACATCCAAGGTTGTATTTCTCTGGTTTCTCTTGAGACTTCTGCTGTCCTTGGTCTACTTCAACCTTGAATCCAAATATAGCTCATCACAACACTCCCCAGGCAACCACAAACTTGATACTAGAATGTACGTCTGGCAAGGTCAGGAATTTCGTCTGTTCCATACAGCATGGTCTTCCCCAGCCTTAGGGAGATATGCAGTGAGTGAATAGATTAATTCTATTGCTAGTAATAACATTTCTCTGAAGCTGTATTGGTCAACTTTCCATCACCGGGACAAAATATCCAACACTTGTGACAAAAGGAAGGATTTGTTTTGGCTCATGGCTTCAGAGATTTGAGTCCATGGTTGCTTGCTTCCAAGGCAAAAATATCATGGTGGAAGGGAATGATAAGAAAGCTGCTAAACTTATGGTAACCAGAAACAGACACAAATGAGGAAGAGGTAGAAACAGAGATAGTATAGGTAGAAGTAGAGGTGGAAGTGGAGATGGAGCTGGAGTTGGAGGTGGACGTGGAGGTGGAGATGGAGCTGGAGGTGGAGGTGAATGTGGAGGTGGAGGTGGACGTGGAGGTGGAGGTGGAGGTGGATGTGGAGGTGGAGGTGGAGGTGGAGGTGGATGTGGAGGTGGAGGTG